>ML257803.1:555-32924 GCA_005239495.1 Nicotiana undulata | reverse complement strand
GTCTAGCGGGTTCAACGTTAGACGCAGTCATGGCCCGAAGGTGAGATTTCGGGTCGTGACAATTTTCCACTTTAATAAAATACATCCCAGAACCCAGTGCCACAAGTACATGAGCAATTTTTAAGAGTTTTACTAAATATTACAAAGCTTGTCCGAAATACAAGTTGGACAAGGACTTTAGAATAAAATAAATACAATACATAGAGGAAGACTCTGTCGGCTGCGGATCGCCTCCGGATGATGCAGCTCGCCTAAGTCTCCAAAATAGCCCCATCTCTATGAAAGTACCTGTGCAACAAAATGCACAGCAAGTGTAGCATGAGTACGAAAACAACGTGTACTCAGTAAGTATCCCGCCTAACCTCAGAAAGGGAGTGACGTGAGGTCGACTTGACACTCACTAGGGTCCAACAACATAATTTAACAATATATGACAACAACAAAAGGCATACGAGGGTAATAAATTCAGTAAACTTTAAAAGTGACTGCAATTCAATAAACACTGGAAGTAAATAAATAATTTCTACTTCATTTTCCCCCAGATATCTGTCAAGTCATTAACCATGAAATCATTTAACAAGTTACGTCCTTAAGACAATTTAACAATTCAAGTCATAAGTGATATATCATATGTATATATATGCGTAGGGAATGCCGAGGGTCGTTCGGCCCGAACCAACAACAAAAGTAAACTGTGCACTGCCGAGGGTCGAACGGCCCGAACCACAAGTGCATCTTTCAATCTCGCCGTGGCGTACGACCCGCTCCCATGAGAGTGGGGGAAATAACACTCCGCTCGCGGAATATAAATTGCGAAGCGGTCATATGCACATACAACATTTTCTTAAATTACTTTCAAGGAACAATTCCTTTAAGTTACTAACTTTCTGTGATCTCAGGGAAACCAAAATTTCATATAGCATCAATTCATAAAGCATATAATTTATTTCTAGAAAGAACGCAAGGCATGATGTGGGTCCTAGACTACCCGGACATGGCATAACAGTAGCTACGCACGGACTCCCGTCACCTCGTGCGTACGTAGCCCCTTCAAATAATAGCATATAGTTATTTTAGTTCGCCTATGGGGATAATCCCCCTCACAAAGTTAGAAAGGAGACTTACCTCGCTATGAAACTTCATAACCGGCTTCCAAGCCCTCCCGACGACCCCAATTGATGCACAACGCTCAAAACTATCAAAATAACGGGCAAATCAATGAAAATTCACTCTAATACTTGTAAAAGTTCAGTTTATATAAATTCCCAACTCCGCTAAATGAATTGACCAAAATGCCCTCGAGCCCACGTGCTCGGATTCCGATATTTCTCGAGGATAAACTCTACCCGTAGCCTTACTAGTTCAAATATACAATTTACTCAATTATTCATGTTCAATTCGTGGCTAAAATCCATTCTACCAAATTCCTAGGTTTTCTTCAAAATTCCCAATTTCCCCACATTTTCTCATGTTCAATCCATGCATAAACCTTGTATTTAACTTAAAAACGTGAAGAAATTACTTACCTAGTGATCCTTGACGAAAATCCCTCCTTGAAGCTCCCCACAATTGCCCATACCAACTGAAAATAGGAGAGAAATGACAAAATTTCCGTTTTAAAAACATTCTGCTCAGGCCTCTTTTCCGCACCTGCGGTCTCCTGCTCGCACCTGCGCTTCCGCTGGTGCGCCCTAACTCTCGCACCTGCGGCCTCCTCAGATCCAACCCAAAACCCGCACCTGCGGCGCCCAAAGTCGCACCTGCGGCCATAGCCTCGCAGGTGCGGTCACACCAGATGACAACAACTTCAGTTTTTCATCAACTTCAATTATTGATCCGTTAACCACCCGAAATTCTCCCAGGCCCCCGGGACCCCGTTCAATCACACCAACCTGTCCCAAAACATAACACGTACTTGTTCGAGGCCTCAAATCATATCAAACAACATCGAAATGACGAATCGCTCTCCAATCCAATCGTTAAGAACTTGGAATTTTCAGACTTCTACCTCCGACTTCGAAACCCATCAAATCACATCCGATTGACCCCAAATTTTGCACACAAGTCATATTCGACATTACGGACCTGCTCCAACTTTTGGAATCGTATTTTGACCCCGATATCAAAATTTCCACTTCCGGTCGGATTCTTCAAAAACCTTCAAATTTCTATCTTTAGCCAAATGACTTCAAAATGACCTCCAGATATCGAATTCACTTCCGATCGCGCTCCCAACTCCAAAATCACCATGCGGATCTATTCCCAGACTCAGAATCCCAAACAAACATCTATAACACTAAAATGCTTTCCAACCCAAACTTATGTAATCTTTCTAAAATACTATTTCCACAATATACGTTAAAACGCTCCCGGGTTATCCAAAATCCGATCCAGACCTTCACCCAAGTCTGAAATTATCATACGAACCTGCTGGAACTTTTAGATCCTGATTCCGAGGTCGTTTACTTCAAATTCCAATCTTAGTCAATTCTTCCAACTTAAGGCTTCCGAAATGAGAATTTTCCTTTCAATTGCCTCCGAACCTCCCGAATTTCAACTCCGACCATACACACAAGCCATCATACTTGAAATGAAGCTTTTCATGACTTCTAACCACTGAACGACGCGCTAGAGCTCAAAACGACCAGTCGGATTGTTACAATGTTCATATGATGATTCACTTGTTAATTCAAACACTGCCCCCATAACTATTAATTGATAATTGTTTGACATTCATGTGAGTCTACTTGTAGAGGTAAACATGAGCCATTTTATGCTAAATGTGCTTGTGTGAAGTTCTAGTTGTCATAATTATGTGGAGCTCAATCTTTTAATTTTGAGCAGCATAGGATGAGTCTAGAACCACCCACATGGTTGTCCAATACCTCCTGGACAATAGGCATGAGACAAGTATGCATGTTTAGGTAGGACTTTGAATTGAATTAGTACGTTTTAGGTAAACAACTTAAAGATATTAATTGGGTAGCTGGAGATGATCATATGTGCTCGCTGGATAATATGAGCAACCATTGCACTTAAAGGTTGAGAAATATTATTTATATTGCACGGGGTGATACCTTAGGCTAAAAAACATAGGTACCCACCCACTTTGTCTAATTGCTCCTGTATATTTTAGTAACTAGTGGGTGTTTGCCCGCTAAGCCCGGGCCCAACAACTTTTATATACAAACGTTATACACTTTTTCGACTACCGAATATAAATAGTTTCTAGTGTAGGCTAAAAGTGACAATAGCCCTTTAATACTGTTGTTAACATCATTTGTTAAGCCACGTTTGCATTTAAATTTGCAATGTTGGTTTTTCATATGACGATAAATTCATATATTTGAGGGCTACTTGCAGCATGTTGTCCACTTTTTTTAAAAAATAAATAGAAATAAGTATGTGAGCAATCATTATCTATATGTATACGTTGGTTTAGTTCTTTCATCACAAGAGAGTGAAAAAAGTTGTAGAAAAATAACAAAACTGAATATGAAAGAGTAAATATAGATGCTGATCGAATACATCTAGATGGTGAAACAAACCAAAATAGTAGTAAAATAAATTAATCGACTACAAAAGATTTTGGTTCATACGGTAAGGTGAACAACTATTTATTCTTCCAATGAAATTTACCAAAAATGACTTAGAGAATTGTGTAGACCAGTTAATGCGAAAGGAAGAAGCAGAAATAGATTTCTCTCAACTACAAACCAGATTGTAGACAGAAGAAAGTAATTAAAAACTTTGGAACACAAACTAATGCAAATGAATAACTAATGGTAATTGCTTTCTGAATGATGAAAACCTGGGCAACAATTAGGTATCATTGTGTATGTATATACTAAAAAAGCAAGAAAAGAAATAACATATTTGATTTTTTAACTTGTTTCTAAAGTTGGAAAAGCTACTCCAATATTAAGATCATTCTGTATGTGAAATATTGTTCCATCAAGATTCACATAATTTGCATTTGCGAGAAGCGATTCGTTGTCGCCTGTCAATATTTGAGGCGGCGTTGCAACAACTTTTCTTCTTTACGAGTCATTGCTAAAGAGTTATCTATTTTACGGTGTTTGGTATTTTTATCATGAGCTTCATTTACTGAGCAAGAATTCTTTTTTGATTGTCGATGATCCATTAATGTGCTTTTTCGCAAGTGTTAGTACGCCAGGCGTTCTGCACGTCAATGTGAGACCTTGTAAATATATTGTTTCATCAAATAACAAGAGAAACCGATGAAGGAACAATTCAGAATATCTGCACAATGAATATCTCTGGAGTAACTCATGCCACACAATAATAGAATAAGATATCACAATACGAAGAAGGAAAAAGCGTAAACTGAGACAACAACATACAAAAAGCCACCAAATACAGAAAGATGGTCATCTAATCAGCAACTCTAATAAGCAAAAAACAATGTATAAAACTCAAATGAACAAAGCACCACAAATCAAAATAGATTAGTCGTTGCTAGCTTTGTAGTAAAGTAGTTAGAGGAGACTGAGTAAAAATAAAAATTAATTACTACTTGTTCCTTTAATTTTGCACAGCAAAATAAAAATTCAAGTGTCCACCTCCGCACACTCTTTTAAGCATTCTATATGTTCCTTTAGTGTTGGATTCCTTCGAATTTTTTGGCCGCCAAGGTCAATTCCACGCCGTATCCGAAAGGAAACAATAGTAGAAAAACTTCTTTACCTAGTTGAAACAATACTAATGTAGTAGAACAGGCCACAAGATAAGAAATTAAACAGAAAATCTAGGTATACGCGAATAATAAATCAATTTTCGTAATTACAACCACATCAAGAAAAAGGAAATGTTAATTAAATTCAGAAACCAGCCGAAAGTATCCAAACATCTCCGAAATACCAGGTAAAGTCATCTCAGAAAATTTAATTCTAGCGATTGTAAAGTATATACAAAAGAGAGAAACCATCAACCAACTTTTTAACCCCAATTATATAGTTTAATCGAATAGGACCAGTGATGAGATAATAATTTAAAAATAATAGAAGGTGTCAAAGAAGAGAGAAGAGCGCAAAAATAAACTCACCGGACATACAATTTTAGCTAGAATGCAATCTCAGCCATATTCAAAGAGGTCCAGATAACGTCTGTCAAAAGCAAAGATGGCATTCACAACCAAAAGATTGTAAGTCATGAGTTGTACTCTGCGTAAAACGGAGAATTTATTGATTACTGAAATAAGGAGTAAAAAAAATTAATTAATAAAATGCAACAAATTTTAAAGTGCCGCAGTCCACCTCTTTCTCTATTTGTTGTACAAGCTCTCTCGTAGGCGCCACCCGTAATGCCAAAAGTCCATCACCACGTTGAAGAGGTTGTTGAGCCAAACAATGCTGCATGGAAAGAGAATAACATGTATCATAATTATTGAACATCACAACAATTGAAGCATCTCATATAAGAAAGATCAAGTATAACACTGACAGATTCACAATATGACATGGAAATGAAATACGCAACTTGTATCATAGATATGTTGAATGCAGCGGTCTTCCGACTACCAGTTTCAGCACAATCCAAGAGATCTCTTCCACTAAGAGCAACTGGCATCGACTGAGACTGCATAGAAGTCGGTGCACTGTAGCCATGCTTTTCAATATACTTGATGATGCTAGGATGCAAGCACAACAGGGAGAACAAATAAGCAGGATCCAAATAATTTAATTATGCCCCTTAAAATAAAAAGTAAATATAGGGATTTGTCAACGATGAGTTTAATTTTTCAACTAACCATACCAGGAAATGATTCAGTCGTCTTTCAATTCAAGTGAACCCTGCATAGGTCAGGTTTCATTTGGAACTGCGATAACGCGAAACACGCTTAAAGTGAGCTAGGAATATGAACTTATCTGAATGACCGAAGATTATTTTATGAACTTTATATCCTTTAATTTTATTCAAAATATTACTTGAAGAAGGATAGTATCAAAATGTAGCCAAATTATAAGCATGAGGACAACTCAAGGGAAAAAGAACCAGATATCACATAGGGAAAAAGAAATGTAGTTCCTAAACCTGCCACTTAATTAATAGGACATATTCATACCGCTGGCCTGTGTATATTTTATGATTTATCTTACTACACCAACTAATAAAGGAAAGTTACCTATGGTAAGCACAAGTTGAACCAGAGGTTGATACCCAGCCATAATAGGCATTGTATTTTTTAGATTCGCCGCCTTTGATATTAGGAACTAAGTACACACTTGTATCGTGGAGCTAACATAGTCAAAGTCGTCGAGTGCAGTCATGTGGGGATAGGCTTCAGTTGGAGGGCATTTATTTGTTTCACATCTGGAACACTGGTTGCAGAGAAGTTCGCTCTTCAGCTCAGGCATTGCATAAAAAATGCCACAGGTCATTACCAACACCAGAAGCAAAATATTTCCATCCATCTCAAATGTTTCTCTAGCAATTAAACTTTCTCTCCCGTAAGCCATTGTATAAGTACTTCATTAGTTTCTATATTTTGCAATCTTCTTATTCTTGATTTAATCAGTGCCCCATTAGGAATTTTCAAGGATTCTATAGCTTATAGTTATAGATTGGAACTATATATTATAAAGTAGTTAGCTTTGTTCTACTAGAGAGATTTACAACATTGAAGTCTTCTCCTGGTTCAAACATTATAACTCTCCATACAAACCCTGCAAACAACAATAACACATTTGAATATTTCTCTTATTTCTTATTTCAAAGATAACAATATGAAGTAAGTATTAGGATTTATCATAAATCAAATTTTGAGGAAAAAAAAGAGTACCTTTAGAGAGCTTAGAACGTCTCGAAAACAATAATGAGGAAGAAACTTGCCATAGTTGAAAGAGGCTTGAAGTTCTGCTCATTTCTTTTTCTCTCACATAACTAAGGGTTGTTCAGTTAATCATCAAGGATGTGTCAAAGAGAGGGAGAAAGGGAATAGCACGTGAAGGTACTAATAACTTAAAGAATTGTATTTCATTCCTACAAATACAACACATGTATAATATGTGAAGGTACTAATAACTTAAAGGACCTCAATTTCCCAAAATAGTTTCACAACTCCACGCTCTTATTAGCGGCTTTGGAGTAACCGATTTATGTGCATACCAATTTAACTACCAATAGTAATAGAATAATTTAATCCAATAGCAGAAGTTGAATTAACAAAGCCACTGACTACGAGAATGAGAAGCCATGCAGTTGGAGCTAAGATTGCCTAGGTTAGCTAATTTTTCCAGAGTCCCCAGCTTTCATATTTCTTTTAATTTGTTTTTTGAGTATAGAAGTGGATGAGAGGACCCAATGGAATAGAATTAGGCTTCGTTGATAGATGGAAGAAATTTTGGAGCTCAAGAGCACAGAGTTATCTTAGTCTCCTGTAGCAGTGTTTTCATTGGTCACTCAAACATATTCATTAGTGAAAGTATAGAATAAATTGTACATCTTCAACTAGATTGAGGCAACGTTAGCAAGCATCAGATTTTCCTACTGTTTTACATAGAGGCCCTCGGCAATCTGAAAAGAATAAAAAAATAAACTAAAGTAGGAGTAAAAAATATCAAAGGAAAAAAGTTAAGCTTTAAATCAAGAATATACATATGTGCAGGAGTGCTATCGGGAATGAAAATGCAGAAGAAGATAATGACCTGGACACGCTTAGGACTTCTGACTTCGAATTTGGCGTTGGTAGTAATGGGAGTTGTAGCTAAAGGTCCAGAAAAAACAACAGAGTTCTGAACAGCGAAAGCCTCAGAATCTATGGTATGCGAAATCTACTCGACGCGAACCAGAAGCAGTGTGCCCCTTGACAACAAGGGGAACATACTAGAAAATGATGTGTACCTGCAGTGTTCCGATAAACAATTCCAAGTGTTCATGCCAACAAGCGTGAGTATATTATATTTACAATGAAGCACGAACGTTTAACATTCTTAGTGCACCAAAGAATGTCCTTGTTTTCATCAAAAGATAATGATTAGGTGCAAATCAACAAGCCACCAGTGATGGTGGTGAAAATATGCTACCCTTAGAAAGTGATTTTCAAAAAAACATTAGTCTCTTCACATCAAACTATTATAATCTCCTTCAACTTTGCTGCATCTCAAAAACACATAAAAATTAGGGGTGGATGTATGTTTGATGTATGGTCATGGCAACATATATGGACGCAGTAATATCTTTATGTATGTATATTTTGTCGCGATATTTAGCACCCATAAATTTAAAACTTTCATGTAACCTTTATCGAACACAGCAGTGAAGGGATATCACTAAAATCCTTATATGTATTAGGGATACTTCTAGTTTTCCGGTGCACAAGCATCCCGCGTTCACGCATGGTCCGAGGAAGGGGCCGCACCCCAAGGTGCTGTGATATAGGAATCCTACCTGATGCAACCATCAATGGATGATTCCATGGCTCGAACCAGTGACCTATAGATCACGCGGAGACAATTTGACCGTTGCTCCAAAGCTCTGGAGACTTCTAGTTTTCAAGGTACCAAAAACTTTTATTATCTTTAATTTTGTATTCCATATAGGAAGGAGTGTTAGCTCAAACTCGATTATCGAATAAATAAACTACAATAGTTTTTGTTTATAAAAAAGAATCTGATTTCTTAGAGCACAATAATCAACATACACAACATGTAATAACTAAACTTTTTTGCTCATTTTGACATGTCTTTTACTTAGTTTCTTCAATTGAAAGCTATTGTGTTGGCAATTGGAAATAAGAAAGTAAAATGTTACACAAAATACTTTATCAAAAGTAAGACATGGAAATATGTGCATACAGAAGAATAAAGTACCGAAAGAACAGATAACCTACACCTTCATCTTATGTCGAAAACATCAGCCAGTTGCCTTTTGAATGATTTCATCATAAACAATGTTACATGTAGAATGATCATCATCGCTTGTTGGTGTAGGTGGTCGAATCAACAACTTTACACAGTTCGAACTTTTAGCACTCGATAAAGCAGCATAAAGTTGACCATGCGAAAATAATTGTTCTCGCAAATAAATCCCTACAAATGTCTGACCTTGTGCTTTATTTGTAGTCATAGCAAAGCACAATCTTATTGGAAATTGTATTCTCTTAAATGGAACGGGCATTTTTTCATC
Source organism: Nicotiana undulata (assembly GCA_005239495.1). Lineage (NCBI taxonomy): Eukaryota > Viridiplantae > Streptophyta > Magnoliopsida > Solanales > Solanaceae > Nicotiana > Nicotiana undulata. Next base: position 23,777 of record ML257803.1, on the reverse strand, counting down.
ATGTGATGATAATAATGGTATTCTCGATATAAATACATGCGTATTTTTGAAGTCACCTGTTGAAAACTTAGCACTTATCACATGGGTTTTAAAATCACAGCAAGTTAGTCGTGTGCCATTACATAAACCTTCACATGAATTTAAGTTACGCAATAACATAATCGGGCAATTCTCTTTCAAAGATATTTTATAAGAAGGCAAACTTGGTGGATTTAATCTGTGTAATAGATCTTCAAATTGTGTTTGATTATTCAATTTAACGGTCTCATCAATGCCGACAAATGTTGTTATTTTCCCTGAAAATTGATCAATAAGCATGTCATTGATTTCATTGACAAAATTATTTTTTGTAGTCAAAATTACACGGGAGTTTGTACAGAATGTGTTGGAGTTTAACGAATTCAAATTTCGATATGTCACTATGAATAGCTTATCTAAATATTCTCTTTCGATTGTGAAAGGGATAACCAAAGAATCAGGAAATTTAATTTTGTTTGTTGAGCTAGCTTGTTCTTGTTCATTTCTAATTCTCATAAAATAATCACAAAATGGAGGATCTATTTTTTCTCTCATATTCTCAGACAATTGTAATTTTTCAAGTTCATACCAAATTCTAGAATACAACAAACTTTCATTGATAAAATCTTCTTTCTTTCCATTTCGCACAACTGGAAGAGTTTGTCTAAAGTCACCTCCTAAGACAATGACTTTCCCACCGAATAAAATATTTGTGTTCATGAGATCTTTTAGAAGAAAATCAAAAACTTCTAGCATTCTTTTATTTGCCATATATACTTCATCCCATACAATCAATTTTGCATCTCGTATCAAACCTGCTAGTGCACTTTGTTTGCTAATGTTGCAACTGGAATGTTCATCAATATCAATAGAAATTTTAAAGCGCGAGTGTGCAGTACGTCCACCCGGGAGAATAGAAGCAACAACACCTGAAGTAGCTATTTTCAAAGCTATATATCCCATAGATCGTACAGTTGCCAATAAAGCACGATATAAAAAAGTTTTCCCAGTTCCTCCTGGACCATCGACAAAGAAAGCACCTGCTTTGTTTGAAAATATTCTATCAGTAATCACATTATATGTTGTCAGTTATTTCTTGTTTAATCTCGTGTGTAATAACACGTCTTCTTCACTTACAATAATAGATTTTTCAAAATGAACTTCTTTTGCTTCTTTTGCTGTTGTTGAAGGCCGAATAGTTTCTGGGATGAGTTCATACTCATTCACATCGTGGCCCATAAAATGTAAAATGTCGTTGATATGATTCAAATCTTGGTATCATATTTCTTTTCTTTCATTAGTTTGCAGTACTTTATAGTCTTCGGTCATCGACTCTTCAAATTGCTCCCGTAATTGTCTTGGATTGGTAGGATTACAATAGACTAATAATGTAGCAAATAAACGCCTTGGGTTGTATGACATCTGATAACTTGATGCTTCAGACATACATTCTACCAAACTATTATCACAATGTAACAATTCTTTTTTCTTCGCGGACTCTCTGAAAGTACTACAAGGTTCTCCGTTTACTGTCAAAAGATCGTTATATGATTGCGGTCCACGCACATGCATTATTAGTAATCTGAGATAATACCGTTCACCTTCTGTTGGATGACATGTTACAATTCGACCAATAGCAGAATGCTGCTTTTGAAGCGCCCAGAATTTGTCACTAGAGGACCACACAAAGTATTCAGGGAATTCCCTGTACAGTAAATTCAGCTCTATAGTATCTTCATCAGTTCTGTTCATATAGAAGAATTCTGTCAACATCATTTTTTTGATCATCGGATTGTTCACGATCGTATTAATATCAACATTTCTCTTAAAGGAAATAAATTGTTGGTCTTCAAGATGTAGTTGAAGACGATAAACGTTTGGAGACATTTCACTAATAAGAAAATCGAAGAGACGCCATAAGGCTTCCGGAGGTGATACCCATCTGGCAGTCCGATATTCTTTTACTTCATCTATCTCTATGTTTTCATCATTATTTTGCACAATGAATGTAATTTTGTCATGTCCTTTACAAATATACTTATAAATATATTTCACGACTTTGATGTCAGAGAAAACTTCAACATTCATGTGACAATTGTATTTGCCAAGTAAATATGGATTGTATGGAACAACCCAGGAGTTATCTAAATCTTTCCCTCTCACATGCACAACTTCCCGTGTGTTTCGTCTTCTGTATATAGGATATAAATCATTTCCTTTTGATGTTTGATCAACAAACCTTTATGGGTATTTGAATTTGCAGCAACCTTTTTTCATGCAATAATTTGTCGGGTTTAAATTACCACAAGGGCCGTGCATCATATGCTTAAGAACAAGTTTACGCAAATTCGGTTCTTTATTACTATCTGGTAATTTTGCTTTAATTATATCATCATATGATTCAGTTGTCAAAAGTTTGTGCCCATTACTTAATATAATAAGAAAATGAGCATGGGGTAAGCCACGTTTCTGAAATTCAACGGTATACATAAAAGCAATAACTTCTCCAATAATATTTTGTTTTAATATATCTGTCTTCAGCTCTTCTATTTTGGCCCGAAACACTCGACTAATCAAATCATGTCTATTTTGTGCCTCATCACTTGATGATAAATGTTCTTCTATTTCCATCCAAGATGGGTTACATGTAATATTTATAAACAGATCAGGTTTCCCAAAACATTGGACAAACGCAATAGCATCCATGTAACGTTGACGCATATCTATAGAGCCACCTATAAAAGAATTTGGTAGAAATGTTTGTTTTTCAACGATGGAAGCATCCCGTTCACCAAGCCGTAATACATCAAGAAGTCCTTGCAGTACACTCATTCTACACAAATCTTGATTAAATGAAATAAAATCCAATCTCCGTGTCTCCAATTTTATATACTCATCAACTGAATATTGCTGAAATAATCTCCCTGTATGTAGAATTTCATATTCATCATCATTTCTCATTTGGAGCTTATTCACGTACTGAAACAACATCTCTTTTGCGTTTTCCTTTCTCAAGATTTTGAGCTTCCATATCGAGATATCCATCAACATAGCTAAATTTTTTTATATTTGGCAATTGTTCAGATTCAAATAAGGTGCGATTTCTAGGAATATTTTCTGGGTCGCGAAACTTTTTAATACCACAATGCCATCTGCCTTGGCAAAATGGAAATAACAACGGGTACAATAAAGGATCATAAAATCCAAAATAATAGTTTACTTTATGTGTCTTGTCGCTATGAGTATAAATCTGAACATGTGGTGCATGAGTAGCACCACTATCATTTTCATCAACCCTTATTGGTGCAATCTCAGTTGTAGTAGGTAAATTATATACTTGTTGATCTAATCCACCATCACAATTAAATGCAATATGAAAGTTTTGCAAGTTTGGAACGCCTGTTAAAGATCACAGAAAAATTGAGTATGGATTATCTTTTAGTATGTCCATCAGTTCTTTCACTACTAATTCATTTATTTTGTCGGAACAAGCCATTTTATTTTCGACCTCATTGTCATTATCATAAAAGTACAATTGTAAGTTTCACGACCTTCTCTCTCTAGGATATAAATCATCTATAAAGTGATACATTTATCCCTGAACTCTGAATGTATATATACCATGATTTCTCTTGGCTAAATCTTTGTCATAAGTGGCACCAAGTGAGGTAAAAACGAATAGATTGTTATATATTCTAATGTTGTAACGACCCGGTCGGTCGTTCCGTAGAATTTGCATTATAATTACTGTTATTGACTTGTCATAGGTTGGTTATACTGTTATTGATGTGTTAGAGTTGGTAGGCTTGAAATCGAAATGGTTGTAGTGAGAGTTTAGCCACTTAGTCTTTAAAAATAGCCTTAAAGTTGGAAAAGTCAACTGAAAGTTGACTTAGTGATAAACGACCCCGGAATACGGATTTTATGGCTCGGATAGCTTCTTTAGGTGATTTGGGACTTAGGAGTGTGTTTAGAATATTTTTGTGATATCTGGTGCAGAATTAGACTTGAATTGGCGAAAGTTAGTTTTTGGCGATTTCTGGTCGGCAGTGGAAAATAGGCTATCAGGGTCGGAATGGAATTTTGAAAGTTGGAACAAGTTCGTAATATCATTTTGGATATGTCTGCAAAACTTCAGGTCAATCGGAGTTGTTTTGGATAGTTTCAACATTGTTGGTGGATTTTAGAAACTTCAAAGTTCTTAGGCTTGAATCCGATGTGATTTTTGGTGTTTTGGTGTTATTTTTAGTGTTTTGAGAGTGCAACTAAGTTGGAATGATCATTTATGATGCGTTGGTATATTCGGTTGAGGTCCCGAGGGGCTCGGGATTTATTTCGGGTGGTTAACGGGCGTTTTGGCCTTGGAAAATCTGTTGTTTTTTGGTGTTAGCACAACAGTAGGTTGTTCATCGCGATCGCGAAATAGGGCCCACGATCGCGGAGAGTAGGGTGTAATCTCATAGCACTGGAGGTCTCTTCATCACGAACGCGTGATACAGGTCGCGACCGCGTAAGGCTAGCAGGCCAAGACAGGGGGCCACGCGCTTGTTCTTTGCGAACGCGGTCAGTGGTCGGCGATCACATAAGCCTGGGAGGTAAAGCATCGCGATCGCGATCGTGTAGGTCTAGCCGTGATCGTAGAGGGTAATTCTGGGCAGATGGAAATTTGTGCTGCGCGATCGCGAAGTGTGTCCCGCGATCGAGATGAATAAGAACTGGGCAGTATTAAATTTAACCCTCCGCGACCATGAGACCTTTTAACACCATTTTTGAACGGGAAGCTTCAAGGCGATTTTGAAGAGGAAAAATCAGTGTTCTTCATAAAGGTAAGTATTTTGGACCTTAAAAACTTGATTATAGGTGATTAAGAAACATAATCTCAGTGTTTAATTCATGAAAATCAGTAGAAAAAGGTGGGGTTAGGGCTTGAGATTATGAGACCTTTAGGGATCGATTTGAGGGGTCAAACGAACTCCAATTTTAGCGTTCTTTATATGTACGAGACCGTGAGATAATGAAGAATATTTTGGTATTAAATTTGTCGAGTTCAGAGACGCGGGCCTCGGGGGTCAGGTTTTGACCGATTTTGGATTTTGTGCTTTTAATCGATATTTTTCAATTGGAATTCATTCCTTAAGCATAATTTGATGATAAAAATATGAACTTGGTAGATTTGGAGCATTCGGAAGTTGATTCGAAAGGCAAGCGTATTGCAGAATAGTTTTCGGGCTAGTTTGAGGTAAGTAATGTCTTTAAATCCTGTCCTGAGGGTATGAAACCTCGAACTTTGCACCCTTTCACGGGTTATGGATTTCACAAATCGGGAATTTGGGAATATATCCCTTTTTAGGCAACTATTGAGTTGCGAAACAACTTTTTAAAGCTTATTTCCAATATTACTATTATGATTTGATATACTTGGGTTGTAAGCCATGTTTGGGGCCTAGTGCTAATCTGTTTACCCCTTGGGGGCTATTTTTACTATTTTCCTCACTTGATATGTTATGATTTTCACTCTGTCTTTTCTTCATAATTGTTTTGACACTTAGAGTATTTTGATACTATTTATTGAAAATGAAATACTGTTTTGGGTCGAGAACCCGATATATTTATGGCCTGAAGGGCATGTCGAGAATGTCTGACTGAGTGAAGTTGCGGGCCATTATTGTGAGGATGTTGGGATATGAGAGAGGCTGCGAGCCAATATTGTGTGTGATTTATGCCATGTTGTGTCTTGTTATTGCGCTTGGGCTGTAGGAGCCCCTCCGGAGTCTGTACACACCCTAGTGAGCACAGGTACCTAATGAGTGATGTTGCCCGCGGGGCTGATACTGAGTGATTGTGAGGTTTCCTGATGGGCTGATACTGAGTGATTGTGAGATTGCCTGATGGGATGATACTGAGTGATTGTGAGGTTTCCTGATGGGCTGATACTGAGTGACTGTGAGGTTGGCTGATGGGCTAATACTGAGATATATGAAATTGTTACAAGAAATGATTATGGCCCGAGGGGCAGATTTATGATGATTTTATTGAGCTTTTGACTATGATTCACTTCGTTTTTCAAACTTATTTTTATTGAGAGATTTACTGATATATATTGAAATTATACTTGTTTCAAAGGATTTCTGGAAATTGGTTTTTGAACTTATGTATTTGATGAATATTTATGGTGACTTGGTGATTTACTGTTTTTGTGAATTGGTGTATCTGTGTTGTGTGTTTCGTATTTCTCATACTGTGATTTATTTTCATTACTACTTAGTTGGCGTACTCATCATTACTCCCCACACCTCGATGTGCAGATCCAGGTACTGGTTCAGAGCAGTAGTCATCCGAGTTTCGTTCATCGTTAGCTTTGGGATTTCGAGGTAGCTGTTCAGCGTCCGCAACTTCTCCATTTCCCTTCCTTATTTTGTATTAGTATTTTATTCCTAGACTTTGTCTATAACAATAGCAGAGTTAGTTTATTTTGTAGATGCTCATGACATGTTGACTCCGGGTCTTGGGGACGGTTGTAGACTGTTAGCTTGATTGTTTTGTTAAAGATTTCGAAATTTATATGCGTGTTATGAATTGCTAAAAATAAATTGAGATATTTGAAAAGAAAAATGTGAAAATTATGAGTGTTGGCTAGCCTAGTTCCACGATAGACGCCATCACGACCGGTTAGGACTTGGGGTCGTGACAAGCTTGTATCAGAGCTCTAGGTTACATAGGACTCAACGGTCATGAGCAGGTTTAGTAGAGTCTTGCGGATCGGTACGGAGACGTCTGTACTTATCTTCGAGAGGCTGCAGAACCCTTAGGAAATATTCCACATTCTTGAATTTTTGCCGTGTGAATCCATTTTATTCATCCAAAAGCGTAACTCTTTGAATTCCTTTCATGTATTTGAATGCGCATGCGAGCGCTTTGTATCAGTTATGCGTCATCGACTCATGACTTCCATGTGTGAGATGTGATTGTTAGTATGTTGATAATGGTCCAGTCGAAAGGACTTGAGGCCAGATTTTGTCTGTGGCTTGAGTGTTGAGATTTCATTGTGTGAGCACATGTGTTGGGGGACTTATATGTCCGTTGTGCCCTTATTGATGGAACTTTGTGACTAGATGACTACATGGTGAGTGTGATCGGATAGTTAGATGTATTCAGGTTGTTTGATTGTGACAAAAATTAATTGGCAGGAGATGTGGTAAGAACCATTGATTATTTGATTACTATATTGAGTTAGGATATCGCTTCGAGTTATGAGTATTGAAGGACCTCTCGTGTAGTTTAGTTGTGGAGTGAAGTGGGTTTTCCTGTTATGTTCTGAGTTCCTTCGATGTCCTTTGGGATGACCAATGCCCCAACAACGTTCATGTATTTGATTAGCGTGTATTCATCCGTGTTATAACTCCTTTATTATTGTGTTCATTGATGGCATCCTAGCGTACTCTCGTAGCCAGAGGTAGCATACTCAGCAATTGATGATGGTATTACAAGGATATACGGAGGAGAAGCTTTGTGCGAAGTTCTCCAAGCTGAATTGTTGTCTCAGTTATAGCATTCTTCGGACACGTGGTGTGCAGTGAAGGTATCTATGTGGTCAGACGAGTGTGAGTAGAGCTTCTAGAAGCTTAAGAATTCCTTGACCACAACCCTAGTGTTAGTATTGCCATCAGCTTCAGGTTCTTATACCGCTAAATGGGATGTCTTGGGGGTAGGCATTGGTTGTGTTATAATGTAGGAAGGTATAATTTGCATGATAGCTATGATTTTCGAAAGTGTATATGGAGATATCATTTGAGGTTAAGCAGGTAGGGGTATTTCCTGCGGGTTGTCTTGAGGTGTGTGACCCTTATTTTTATTTGTGGTAAGTTCTCTCTATCAGTAAATGATGTATATTGTAATTTGAGTTTATATTGCTCGTGGGAGTTGGAATGACCATTACAATGGTAGATGCGAGATTTGCATTTGATTTGAGTGTTAGATGGTTTGGGTCATATAATCTTATGGAGGGTTTAGTTGAACCTCACCACAGTATGGTGGCAGTGATAATGCATGGGCATCGTGAGTTATTGTTTGTCTTGATCATTGGCTTTGAGGAAAGTGAGGGAGTCCGTTAATGATAAGTTGATTACACGATTATGTGTTGTACTGGTTTCGGTGCGAGGTATATTGGTGAATCAGTTATGACCTGCAGAGGTGGAGTCTGGGAATGACTCGAGTAATGGAAATTTCTTCGATACAAGTTGTAATGTACTTTACGGATAGTGGAATTAATTGAATGATAGAGTTGTACTGGTAAGTGTAGAGCGTGCAATGTATAAGTGTGCTTGTTTCTTCAAAGGGTGGATTACTTTCCTAGTATGTGGATTGCAAGCGGGGTTAGGTCGTTCTATTTACTTGGTTAGTGTAATTGAAATTGCGTAGAGTAAATGATGTTCAAGAATGGTTCAGACGGATTCAAGGTTATATGTAGCGATCGAGGATCTTCAAGGTATGAGAAGAACTAGAACTGAGATTTACGGGGAAGGTGTCAAGGCGTGTGGTGTATTTGCATTATCATGGATTCTATCCATCAGTATAAGGAAAGTGGAGGTAATGACTTTAAATTCGCAGGAAGTCTCTTCAGGGTAAATAGTTCTAATGTGGTTCCTTTGGGGAATACTTGAGAGAGTATTCAACGGCTTATGAGCCTTAAATAGTATATTTTATGCTCGGGTTTCGTGCGTGAGTCGGGATTGAGAATTGCGGTATTATGGCAAGAAGAAGTATCAATTCAAAGGTAAGTCAGAAGGAACTTAGATAAATAGGACAACTTGGTAGTAGGTCGGATCAGCATGATAAGGGCTATGGTTAGTTCTTTGGGTGTTTATAAGGTAATGAGTTGTTACAGGTGTTTCTTAGTAATTCTCTTGGAATTTGGTGGCATGCGTAGCTTGGTTGAGTTAGAAGGATTCAGTCTTGGCGGTTGGTATTGTACAAATGTGATTCGGAGAGTTCTTGCTGATTTTCTACCACGGTTGGAGATGTATATTTCTACTGGCGTGAGGACCATGTGATGTATAGTGATTTTGCTTCTAAAGGGGATCTATGGAAAGTTCTTGGCTAGTTGGGTACGTAGTTGTTGTGGCTAGGAAGGAATCATGAAGTTCTCATATTTATCATAGGATTGTATGGCGTACACGGTATTTTGTGGATATTGGAGAGTGGCATATGTGAGGTCACGGTTCAGTCCTGGAAGGAAGGTCAGAACTGGCAGTTTCAAATGATTAGGTAAAGGACACCACTATTGGGTGGCTGGATGAGAGTGTACATTCATGAAGGACAATGTGGTTAAGGAAATATTGTTGAATAAGGGTGCTTCATTGGTGTTACGACGCACTCTTGTTGGATCGACTGCGGATATTCAAGGTTGCTTGGTAACACAGTGGAATTATGGGGGTATCCCTCGTGGACGGATTAAGTATCAGGGATGTGTTATGTATTCGAGCAGTGGAGTGGAGATAAGATATGGTAATTGGTGCGCCTCATGGATTTTGAGACTGGGAGTCTTCATGAACAAATTATTTTTGTGGTTGTGAACTATGAGGATACAAGCAAAGCTAGTCAGGTGTTAGTATATGTCATGATTCAGTCATTATGAACCGTTGGAGATTTATCTACCTGATGTGGATGACCAGAGTTGACTTAGAGTTATTGATAGGCCAGTATGGGTGTGTGGTCTGCACCAAGTCAGAATTGTTGGCTCCAAACTGCTATTGTTGAGGGATGTACCATTTGATTTTCACTGAGCTTATTCGTGTTTTTGAGTGATCCATGAGTTACCTTTCGGTGTTTCGAGGAGTTGTGATCGTTGGTTATATATGTGCATAAGGTGTAGTTCTATCGGGGCTTTATAGCGAGCTTTGAGTAAGGTAAGTAAATGGGTGTTGCAGGATTGTGATGTGTTGGTTATGTTCTTTCTGGTTCGGGTGGCATGGTATCGTCTGATTTCCCCGTGGTTATGGCAATGCACTTTGAGTAATTGATGTCGAATTTCGCATGGTTATTGATTTTGAGCAAGGTGGCTTGGAGTATGTCATGTGGTCCAGCGGTTGGATAGGATCACGCTTTGCCTCTCAGTTAGGTAGAGGTATGATCCTTGGTGTCGTATTTGTGTGATATGGTTTCACGATGTGTATCAGGCTTTTAGTATGATGTGGTAATGGAAAGAGAAATGACAGGATAGTCCTCTCGTGTGAGTCTTCTTTATTTTATAAATTGAGCTTTTGTGATGTTTTTATTGAGTGCACGAGTTGCACAAGTTATGGCTCTGGATGGTATAGTGGTATTGATGCTGATCAGACGAATGGTTACTAGTTTCTGCGTGTTCCTTTCATCATTGGCAGTATATGAAAGGGTTCGAACGAGGCTTTGCATGATAATAGGTTATTTACCGGTATTGGGTTGTTATAAGCAACTATTGTGATTAAGAGTTATCGCCACGAGTGCTTGAGTCATGCAGTGGATCATGGTATTTCGTCTTGGGTTACGGATATGACTTGTTACAGTATGCTCAGACTTATTCAGTTTATAGTGTTGGGATTTTGATCTTGTAAATTGATTCAGAAGTGAAAATGTAGTTCTAAGGTTTATGGGTCAAGATTTGATAATGAAATTTCAGTTATGTTGTGTTGTCAGACCTAGATGAGGTAGGGTGATGTGGGATCACCTCCTAATATGTGCATGGTAGGTTACACAACAATTTTGGTGGTGTTTGGAACAACTCTGGGCACGTTCGAGGACGAACATATGTTTAAGTGGGGGAGAATGTAACGACCCGGTCGGTCGTTCCGTAGAATTTGCATTATAATTACTGTTATTGATTTATCATAGGTTGGTTATACTGTTATTGATGTGTTAGAGTTGGTAGGCTTGAAAGCGAAATGGTTGTAGTGAGAGGTTAGCCACTTAGTCATTAAAAATAGCCTTAAAGTTGGAAAAGTCAACTAAGAGTTGACTTATTGGTAAACGACCCCGAAATGCGGATTTTATGGCTCAAATAACTTCGATAGGTGATTTGGGACTTAGGAGTGTGTTAAGAATATTTTTGTGATGTCCGGTGTAGAATTAGGCTTGAATTGGCGAAAGTTAGTTTTTGGCGATTTTCGGTCGGCAGTGGAAAATAGGCTATCGAGGTCGGAATGGAATTCCGACAGTTGGAACAGGTTCATAATGTCATTTAGATATGTCTGCAAACTTTCAGGTCAATCGGAGTTGTTTTGGATAGTTTCGGCATCGTTGGTGGATTTTAGAAATTTCAAAGTTCTTAGGCTTGAATCCGATGTGATTTTTGGTGTTTTGATGTTATTTTTAGTGTTTTGAGAGTGCAACTAAGTTGGAATGATCATTTATGATGCGTTGGTATATCTGGTTGAGGTCCCGAGGGGCTCGGGATTTATTTCGGGTGGTTAACGGGCATTATGGCCTTGGAGAATCTGCTATTTTCTGGTGTTAGCACAACAACAGGTTGTTCATCGCGATCGCGAAATAAGGCCCGCGATCGCGTAGTGTTGCATGGGGTCTGGGGAAAATTGTTCAATGCGATCGCGGAGAGTAGGGTGAGATCGCATAGCACTAGAGGTCTCTTCATCGCGAACGCGTGAGACAGGTCGCGATCGCGTAAGGCTAGCAGGCCAGGACAGGGCGCCACGCGCTTGTTATTCGCGAACGCGGTCAGTGGTCGGCGATCGCATAATCCTGAGAGGTAAAGCATCGCGATCACGTAGGTCTAGCCGTGGTCGTAGAGGGTAATTTTGGGCAGACATAAATTTGTGCTCCATGATCGCGAAGTGTGTCCCGCGATCGCGATGAATAAGAGCTGGGCAGTATTAAATTAAACCCTTCGCGACCATTAGACCTTTTAACACCATTTTTGAACGGGAAGCTTGAAGGCGATTTTGAAGAGGGAAAATCAGTGTTCTTCATAGAGGTAAGTATTTTGGACCTTAAAAACTTGATTATAGGTGATTAAGGAACATAATTGCAGTGTTTAATTCATGAAAATCAATAGAAAAAGGTGGGGTTAGGGCTTGAGATTATGAGACCTTTAGGGATCGATTTTAGCGGTCAAACGAACTCCGATTTTAGCATTCTTTATATGTACAGACTCGTGAGATGATGAAGAACATTTTGGTATTAAATTTGTCGCGTTCCGTGAAGGGGGCCCGGGGGTCGGGTTTTGTGCTTAAAATCGATATTTTTCCATTGGATTTCATTCCTTAAGCACAATTTGATGATAAAAATCTGAACTTGGTAGATTTGGAGCATTCAGAAGTTGATTCGAAAGGCAAGTGTATTGCGGAATTATTTTCGGGGTAGTTTGAGGTAAGTAATGTCTTTAAATCCTATCCTGAGGGTATGAAGCCCCGGACTTTTCATCCTTTCACGGGTTATGGATTTCACAAATCGGGAATTTGGGAATATATTCCTTTTTAGGAAACTTTTGAGTTGCGAAACAGCTTTTTAAAGCTTATTTCCAATAATACTATTATGATTTGATATACTTGGGTTGTAAGCCATGTTTGGGGCCTAGTGCCGATCTGTTTACCCCTTGGGGGCTGTTTTTACTATTTTTCTCACTTGATATGTTATGATTTTCACTAAGTATTTTCTTGATAATAGTTTTGACACTTAGAGTATTTTGATACTGTTTATTGAAAATGAAACACTGTTTTGGGTCGAGAACCCGATATATTTATGGCCTGAAGGGCATGTCGAGAGTGTCTGACTGAGTAAGGTTGCGGGGCATTATTGTGAGGATGTTGTGATATGAGAGAGGTTGCGAGCCAATATTGTGTGTGATTTATGCCATGCTGTGGCTTGTTATTGCGCTTGAGCTGTAGGAGCCCCTCCAGAGTCTGTACACACCCCAGTGAGCGCAAGTACCTAATGTGTGATGTTGCCCGCGGGGCTGATATTGAGTGATTATGAGGTTTCCTGATGGGCTGATACTGAGTGATTGTTAGGTTGCCTGATGCGCTGATGTTGAGTGACTGTGAGGTTGCCTGATGGGCTAATACTGAGATATATGAAATTGTTACGAGAAATGATTATGGCCCGAGGGGCAGATTTATGATGATTTTACTGAGTTTTTGACTACGATTTACTTCGTTTTTCAAACTTATTTTTACTGAGAGTTTTACTGATATATATTGAAATTATACTTGTTTCAAAGGATTTCTGGAAATTGGTTTTTGAACTTATGTATTTGATGAATACTTATGGTGACTTGGTGATTTACTATTTTTGTGAATTGGTGTATTTGTGTTGTGCGTTTCGTATTTCTCAGACTGTGATTTATTTTCATTGCTACTGAGTTGGCATACTCATCATTACTCCCTACACCTCTGTGTGCAGATCCAGGTACTGGTTCGGAGCAGTAGTCATCCGAGTTTCGTTCATCGTCAGCTTTGGGATTTCGAGGTAGCTGTCCAGCGTCCGTAGCTTCTCCATTTCCCTTCCTTATTTAGTATTAATATTTTATTCCTAGACTTTGTCTATGACAATAACATAGTTAGTTTATTTCGTAGATGCTCATGACATGTTGACTCCGGGTCTTGGGGACGGTTGTAGACTGTTAGCTTGATTGTTTTGTTAAAGATTTCGAAATTTATATGCGTGTTATGAATTGCTGAAAATAAATTGAGATATTTGAAAAGAAAAATGTGAAAATTATGAGTGTTGGCTAGCCTAGTTCCCCGATAGGCGCCATCACGACCGGTTAGGATTTGGCGTCGTGACAAGCTGGTATTAGAGCTCTAGGTTACATAGGACTCAACGGTCATGAGCAGGTTTAGTAGAGTCTTGTGGATCGGTATGAAAACGTCTGTACTTATCTTCGAAAGGCTGCAGAACCCTTAGGAAACATTCCACATTCTTGAGTTCTTGCCGTGCGAATCCATTTTATTCATCCAAAAGCGTAACTCTTTGAATTCCTTTCATGTATTCGAATGCGCACGCGAGCGCTTGGTATCAATTGTGCGTCATTGTCTTGTGACTTCCATGTGTGAGATGTGATTGTTAGTATGTTGATAATGGTCCAGTCGGAAGGACTTGAGGCCAGATTTTGTCTGTGGCTTGAGTGTTGAGATTTCATTGTGTGAGCACATGGGTTGGGGGACATATATGTCCGTTGTGCCCTTATTGATGGAACTTTGTGACTAGATGACTACATGGTGAGTGTGATTGGATAGTTAGATGTATTCAGGTTGTTTGATTGTGACCAAAATAAATTGGCGGGAGATGTGGTAAGAACCATTGATTATTTGACTACTATATTGAGTTAGGATATGGCTTCAAGTTATGAGTATTGAAGGACCTCTTGTGTAGTTTAGTTGTGTAGTGAAGTGGGTTTTCCTGTTATGTTCTGAGTTCCTGTGATGTCCTTTGGGCTGACCAATGCCCCAACATCGTTCATGTATTTGATTAGCGTGTATTCAGCCGTGTTATAACTCCTTTATTATTGTGTTTATTGATGGCATCCTGGCGTACTCTCGTAGCAAGGGCTAGTATCCAGGTGATTCATATTGAAATTTTTTAGCCAAGCAGAATTTACAGTTTGGAACGTTTTTAACGACATATAATTAAGGCATAATCGGGTAATATTAGTCGTATTTCTTTTATTCTTTACGTGACCTGCGTATATCAAACAACCTTTGGAAATAGAAAAGAAGAAAACAAGGAGCAACGGAGTTAAAGTGTTTTGTTGATACTAACCATCGACCAGAACTGCTTCAGTAGTTGGAATACTTGATTTACCTGAAGTACTTGATGTCGAACCTAGTTCACGATAGTTGCCGATTAAATGTTTGCGCATAGTAACCGAAGAAAAATAAATGGTCAACAAAGATTTATAAGCTTACCCTTTTCAAAATAGAAATAGGATGAATAACATTTTTCCCTCTATCAAGCACATTTGGTGGCATAAAAACCTCACAATCAGTTTCAACTGTAGTAAAATATAGTTTGTAAACATAGAGATTGCAAGAGCATAAGAACTGCGCATACACACTCATACAGAAGATGCATACGCGAGGAAATAAGGAATAATGAATTTAATATTCTAATCTGTTTTGAAATAGAACAAGTGCCTCCAACAATAACATTACCCTGAATTACAGACATTGATTAAACAAGATTGATAGATTTTCTACTTCCAAGAAGATGATTAGTTGTTCCCTCTCTCTTTTTGAGGCGGCGTTGCAGCAAAAGTGCATTCTTTTCAGCCGTGGCCATGGCATGATACAGTTCACGCCGCTTGACATTCTTATCATGAGTTTCTGTTGTTATGCAATGTTGTTTTCCTTTTTGTTGATGATTCATTCACGAAAAAATTGAACTTTTAATAGTGTCAGCCAATCACTTTTGCAAACTACAATACAATAATTTTTTTTATTAGTTTAAAACGAAAAAAGACCATATATGAACATTGGTATATATTATTTTCTACAAATATTTAAAAGGGAACAAAAGATAACACTTAGATACATGAAAACAAAACATAAAGAGCAAAGACATGTAATTTCAAGGCTGCACCTTTTTTCAATAAAATTATCACCTCCAAGTCAAGATTATATGGTTTAAATACAATTCATGTTGATGATACAAACAAAAACACAAAGAAACCACCTCTTGAACTGGTTTACTATAATCCTTTGGATTTCAAAACTCTGTCACACTAAATTTCTTAGTGGCTTATATATAAGTAGAAAAATGCATGAATGAGGTTAGAACACTTAGAAGGAAGCAATTAAATAAGATAAATGATCAAGATTGTTGAAGATTTAAGTAGAAAATATCTGCTCCTTCTACTGCCCTTTGAGTCGCTAAAACATCGCCAGATGCAACAATATTTGCTAGAAGAAAACGAATAAAAACACATCACATACATTATTAAGAAAGCTTTCTGTTAGCAAATTGAAATCAATTTCAAGTACGTACATCAATCTTGATTGGTAACTTTCGCCAAAACAATATCTGCTAGTGACAATTAGAACCCTTTGTTAAAAAGGGCAAGTCTTTTCAATCCTAAAAATTAAAGCAATAACCGCGAAAAATTTAATACCAATTCATTCACAAACTGAAAATATTGTTTGAAAGCTTCACATTCACTACGAATATGTCACCAATATGAACATGATTTGTAGAAAAATAATAAAACACATGCTTTCTATTTGGGGCATAGTTCTGGAATGGGATGCCAAGAAAGTAAAGAGTAGATTTCAACTATAAAGGACATCTAATTAAGAATATAAATTATTTTTTGCTAACTACAAGATATATGAGGATGCACACTTGTTTACCATGTAAAAATATTATTTTCTGATCGTGTAAAATATTGTTGGACAGAAATAGGATCCGTATAAAAGAAGCATGTAATTATTGACAAACATACATGAAGACAAATAATGTAATAAATCCAAACTCATATTTTTCGAATTGTGGATGCGTTATTATGGAGACCTTTCTATAAGCTTGTGTGTTCTGCTCCAGTATAATTTGGCCTCTCCCGAAGAGGCTCACAGATAGAATTAAAAGGGTGGCGAGAATTGTTCCTAGAATCATAGGGAAAAAAATCTCCATAGGAGGAAAAATCATAATTTCAATTTCAACCGAAAATTCTTATGTTGAGAAAAAAATATGAGGAGAATGCACGAAGCATAATAGAAAAAACTAAATTTTATATTCTCTAACCTGGTATTACAAAATTATAATATCTAATGAGCATGTAAAGGAGATGCATCATTTGACAGCAATATGCAACACTTTAATGCTCTTCTTATAGCAATTCAACACAGACATGCGTATCTTAATCAACTATATTGACTGCTCAAATCATATAAACTACAAAGGAGGAGGAACATTGACATCTCACATTGAATTTTACATTACACATCAGAGATATATTTAGCTCGTGGAGTTACTTCATTGGTCTTTTTTTTTTAAAATCCTAATGTTATTTCTTATATAAGTGAAGCAACAAACAATAGTCATACATTAGTGGCCATCCATCCTTAAATCTAAATCATGAAAAATTATTTGCAATATGGACAGAGTACTCACAACAGGGCCTACAACCCTCCTTGTGATTTACTTGATCGTCAAGAAGAGTTAGTAGCGCTTCAGATTGATCACGAGGGACAACTTCTCTTGATCACTCCTTCTTGTTCTTCGTATTAGTTTAACCACATTCAAAGTTGCAGCACGACCTAGAAAAGTAGTACTTGATCAATCGAATCAAATGAAAGGCTCACACAAATTACCAATGGGCATGAGCCGTGACATGACTTATAGTCCAACTATCATTTTTTCTTTTTTCTTAAACAAGAAAACCCTAAGCTTAAAGGCAACTTGTGTCACATACTTTATTTTTCGTCTCATATACCAACCTTTAAAATTACAAACAGATACACCAACACCATAGAAAAAAACATCGAACCCACCAGATGCTTCAAAAGCATATATGTTTTTAACAAAGAAAGATTAAAACATCCCTAACCATAACTACCCTTATAGAACCTAAATCAATATCATCAAATAAACTCTAAAGGGGTTAAGTGAGTAATTGCGGGGATCGAATTCATCCCCAACTGAAATGGAAAACAACTCCAAATATCGTAGTTTTTTCTGGACGAATTACAAAGAATGATGGATGAATAATTTAATCAGTTTAAAGCAACATCTATTCCAAAAATCAAGAAGAGAAGAAACTAAAACTCACCTTATAGCTGTATAATCAAGAATAAATTGTCCAGCAAGAGATAATATTAAAAGAGATAAAGGAAATTGGAAGAGGCGGTGAGCAACAACATAAATTTTGAGGAAGAAACAGAGTATTGATATTGCAAATTGGATGGAAACATAACGTAGATGAGATGTTCGTTTTAGCAGTGTAAAGCAGACGTGTCAAAACTAAAGTAGGGTTAACACGTGATTTTTGCCAAAATATTTACAGTTTTCCTAAAATACTCCCAGACGACCCCAAGCTGCTCAAACTGTCCCTTATTAATAAGGGGAATTAGTTTTTCTAAGAATCCAGATTTGTAAGTTGGTAAAACATCTCTGTAGTCAAAAGGTTGTATCCGATTAATGTTAGTAAATGGGTGAATTATATTCTTTCAAATTATTCCCTTTACATTATTTGTGTCTTATTTCTCTTTTAATTATTTTATTCTATTTCACCTAGAATAACTAATCACTTACTTAGACCTTTTATTCCCTTAATTTAATAATGGATTAACTCACATTCTCACTTAGGATTACTATTTGCAATTTGTTAAATCCCACATAGTTTAGAATTCGGCTGGGAACCACAGTTGTGTACCTCGAAGAGTGTCTGTTTCTTCGAGGTAATTTGGGCCCTTTACCGTTCTTTGGTAACACAGATTAGTTCAACAGAGTTATTTGCAAAGAGGTTCCCTAACGCACTTTAAAAATCGTTAGGTGGCGACTCTTCTCTTTTAACACCATTTAAAAGAGTTGTCACATGTCGAAACCCTCTTTCGCGAGAAAATGGCTCGCGACACCTATCATGGAAGAGCCTTTGTTTGTCGACCAATTCAATCCGCACTTCAAATTACTTGTAGTGCTCAAGCTAGCCATGGACGCTAGTGCATTCGTACCAGAGAACCATCTTTCAGTACACCTTCTTTATGGGTTTCCTATAATAGTCATTCCAGCCGTCCGGGGTAGACTAAGTACCAACATCCATAACCGCAGAGAGGTTGTTTTGGGTGTGGTGATACTAGACATAAGTTGAGAGATTGTATCAGATTTTGGATGGGTGGACCTCAACAAGGTATTCAAGCCATGGTACGCGCTTCACTTGCTACTCCACCTACACAACCAGCTAGAGGTGGGGACAGGCATGTAGAGGTCGTCCTAGGAGACCAGGACTGTTGTTATGCTTTCCCTGGTAGGACTGAGGTAGCTGCACCGGATGCAATTATTACAAGTATTGTTCCAGTATCCCATAGAGATTAGTAAGTTTTATTTGATCTGGGTTCTACTTATTCGTGTGTATCATCCTACTTTACTTTTGATTTAAATATATCTCATGATTCTTTGGATACACTTGTATATGTGTCTACACCTATTGGGGATTCTATTATGGTGAACCGCGTCTAACGTTTTTGTTTGGTTACTATTGAGGGATATGAGATGGGGGTTGATATTCTATTGCTTAATATGGTTGATTTTGATGTGATTTTGGGTATGGATTGGCTATCTTTGTACCAAAAATATTTTTGATTGTCACGCTAAGACCATGACGCTGGGTATATCAGGGTTTCCGAGGTTGGAGAGGAGAGGTTCCTTAGGTCATATTCCTAGTAGGGTGGTTTCTTTTTTGAAGTCTCAACGGATGGTTGAGAAGGGGTGCTTGGCGTATTTAGCTTTTGTTAAAGATGTGAGTGTTGATACTCCCACAGTTGATTTAGTCCTTGTGGTGAGGGAGTTTTCAGATGTGTTCCCTATAGAGCTGCAAGGCGTTCCACCCAATAGGGATATCGATTTTGTTGTTCACTTGGAACTAGGCACTCAACCCATACTCCATTGTACCGCATGGCTCGAGAAAAATTGAATGGGTTAAAGGAATAATTGCAGGAATTATTAGATAAGGGTTTCATTAGGCCGAGTGTGTTGCCTTGGGGTGCTCCGCTTCTATTTGTGAAGAAGACAGATGTTTTCATTAGAATGTGCATTGACTACAAGCAGTTGAACGATTCTACTGTCAAGAAGAAGTATCCCCTGCCTCGTATTAATGACTTATTTGATCAACTTCAGGGTGATAGGGAATTCTTGAAGATAGATTTGAAATAAGGGAACCATTAATTGAAGATCAGAGCTTTAGATATTCCTAAAATGGCTTTGAGGACCCGTTATGGGCATTATGAGTTCTTGCTGATGTCTTTTAGGTTGACCAATTCTCTAGAAACTTTCATGCACCTGATGAACAACCTGTTTCAGTATTATTTGGATTCCTTCGTTATTGTGTTTATTGATGATATATTGGTGTATTCTCACTGCCGGGGAGGAGCATGAGCAACATTTGAGGATCGTTCTCCAAACTTTGAGGGATAAGAAGTTATATGCTAAGTTCTCCAAGTAGTTCTGGTTAGACTCGGTGGTATTCTTGGGTCAATTGGTGTCCACTGAGGGGATTAAGGTGGATCCGAAGAAGATTGAGTCAGTTCAGTGTTGGCCCAGACCTTCTACTGCTACAGAGATTCGGATTTTCCTAGGAGTGGCTGGGTATTATTGCTACTTTGTGGAGGATTTTCATCTATCACAGCCTTATTGACTAAGTTGACCTAGATGGGTTCCCCATTCAAATGGTTTGATGAGTGTGAGGAGAGCTTTTAGAAGCTCAAGACTGCCTTAACTACAACTCCCATTTTGGTTTTTCCTTCATGATCGAGTTCATGCAAGTCTATTCTAATGCTTCGAGGGTTGGCATTGGGTGTGTGTTGATCTAGGATAGTAGGGTGATTGCCTATGCTTCGCCTCAGTTGAAGCCCCATGAGAAAATCTACCTAGTGCATGAATTGGAGTTAACAACTATTGTACACACGCTCAATATTTGGAGGCAATACTTATATGGCGTGTCTTGTGAGGTGTATATGGATCACCAGAGCCTTCAACATCTATTCAAGCAAAATGATCTGAAATTGAGTCTACGAAGGTTGTTCGAGCTACTGAAGGACTATGATATTACCATTCTTTATCATAAAACCTTGAGTAGGAAGGCGGAGAGCATGGGGAGCCTTTCTTTTATTAAGCTGGGGAGAGATCGTTAGCTATGGATGTTCAGGATTTGGCCAACATATTCCTGAGGTTGGATGTTTCAGACCCTAGGAGGGTTCTTGCTTGTGTTGTATCTCAGTCATCTTTGTTTGAGCACACCAAGGTGCGTCGGTTTGATAATACTCATTTGCTTGTCCTTAGGGACACTATGCATCAAAGTGATGCTAAGGAGGTGAATATTGGTGATAATGGGGTATTGAGGCTTCAGGGTTGGATTTTTGTGTTCCTAATGTGGATGGCTTGAGAAAGTTGATTCTTGAAGAGGCTCATAATTCACAGTATTCCATTTACCCAGGTGGCGCGAAGATGTACCATGTTTTGAAGTGGAATTATTGGTTGTGAAGGATGAAGAAACACATTGTTGAGCATGTTGCACGACGGTTGAACTATTAGCAGGTTAAGTATGAGCATTAGATACCTGGTAATTTGGTCTAGGGGTTAGATATACTGGAGTGGAAGTCAAAGCATATTACTATGAATTTTGTGGTTGGGATGCCTCATACATTGAGGAGATTTGATGCTGTGTGGGTCATTGTGGACAGACTGACCAAATTTGCATATTTCATTCTAGTCATGTGTAACGACCTGGCCAGTCGTTTTGGTGAGTTAGCGCCTCGATCCCTTGATAACTGTTCCTCCCATGTCTTATTAGGTTAATGGAACGAGTCGGAGCGTTGAGTGATGGAAATTGGGGTGTTTTTGGACATATAGTCCTTTAAGGTGAGCTTTAACCTTAGAAATTGGGCTGGAGCGGGAGCTGTGTGAAAACGGATCCGAAATGGAAATCCATCGACTCCGTTAGCTCCGTTGAGTGATTTCGGGGTTGGGAACGTGTTCGAATGTGTTTTTGAGGCCAGACGTAGATTTAGGCTTGAATTGGCGAAAGTTAGAATTTCGGCCGATAGGTGAGATTTTGATATTGGAATCAGAATGGAATTCCTAAAGCGACAGCAGGTCTGCAATGTCATTTATGACCTGTGTGCAAAATTTGAGGTCATTCAGACGAGTTTAGATGTGGTTCGGCGTTGGAGGTGAATTCTTGAAAATTCCTAAGTTCTTAGGCTTGAATCTATGCTTATTTGAAGATTTTGATGTTATGGAGCGTGTTTTTAAGGCTCGACCAAGTTCGAATAAGGTATTTGGACTAGTTGGTGGTTTTGGTTGAGGTCTCGGGGGCGTCGGGTGGGTTTCGGGTGTTCAAACGGACACATCTTGGCCTTAACCCATTGCTGGTTTTACACCAGCAGTTTCTGGTTCACTGCGATCGCAGGGCATTAGCCGCGATCGCAGAAGGTAAATCATGAAAGCCTCGAGTTTGGTCTCTGCGGTCGCAAGGTATGGTCCGCGATCGCAGAGCTTTCTAAGTTTGGTCTCCGCGATCGCATTCAACAGGTCGCGATCGCATAGGGTTTCAGGCTTGAAGGGTTAGTCAATGATGACTCTACGCGGTCGCGTGGCCATTTCCGCGATCGCATAGGTCTTGGGGCGTGAGGGTACGCGATCACATAGTGTTATTTTGACGCGTGGGAATTTTACTCTCCGCGATCGCGGCTGGGGCCCCGCGATCGCATAGTACAATGCCTGGGCAGAATGATAAAAGCCCCATTTCGAACCCAAAGCCTATTTTCAACATTTTTGAGTTTGGGGAGCTCGGGAGAGGCGATCTTTGAGGGGATTTTCACCTGGGTAATCGAGGTAAGTGATTTTCTACCACCATAGGTTAATTTCCGCGTTCCTTATCTTAAATCCCACCCTTAAATTCATGATTTTGAGTTAAGATTGGAGGAAAATGGAAGAAACTTCTTAGACCTAGTTTTGGGGTTTTGATTGGGTAATTGACTTCCTATATGAGAGATTTTCATATCGTTAGACTCATGAGCGAACAAGGGTTCAGAAAATATAAATTTTTCCCAATTCCGAGACGTGGGCCCGAGGTGCGTTTTGGGCAATTTTTCTAAATTCGCGTATTAGTTCTGAATTCATTAGTTACTCTGATTTCTTGAATTTATATTTACATTATACCATCGAATTGAATAGATTTGGGCCACCCGGAGTTGGATACTCGTGGCAAGAGAGTGATCACTGATTGATTTGCACAGTCGAGGTAAGTGGCTTGCCTAACTCTTTGTTGGGGAATTTCCTTTAGATATTTTGACTGGTTTTTACTATAAAAAGAAAAACCCCGTGTACGTGAGGTGACGAGCGCGTGCATGGGACATTTTCACGGAAATTCCATAGTTCTTTTCTATAACCTGCCTAAATTTCAATTCTATTATTACTGCCCTTGATTGAGCTGAACAACAATTTAATATTTTATCATAACCACTGATTTTACTTGATTTTTCTCTCGTTACTACTGTTTGAACACA
>ML257802.1:9624-34496 GCA_005239495.1 Nicotiana undulata | reverse complement strand
TACTTTACAATAAATAGCCTTAGATAATATAATATAAATACATAAAAAATAACCAACGGCTATTATTTCAAAAACTAGCCGTTTCGAAAGTTTAAAAAATAGTCAAATGGCCCCCAAACTGATAATTTAACCCCAAACTTTTTATAATTACAGCTTTTCCCTTTTCTCAACTATAAATACCCCTCATTCTTTCATTAGTACTCACAAAATCATCAATCTCTCTCTACTCAAATTCTCTATTCAAGTTAAATCATGCCTGGTGGTTCTAGAAATAACCCATTTATTCAAGAACACTATAATGTGGTAGAAGAAAATGAAGAATTTTACATAGTAAAGTGCAAGCACTGTGGTCGTGTCTACACTTGGCGTCCAAAGTTGACCGGCACGGGCTCTTTAAGGAGGCATATAATAAAGAGTTGTCTTAGGCGAACTCAAGACATTCGTAATGTTATAGTTTCTTAATTTAATTTGAAGTACTATTAATTTATTATGCAATATTAGTGCAAGTTTGAAGTACTATTATTATTAATTTGAAGAAACTTACTATTTTTTGTGTTTAAATATGAATTACAATATTTATATCCCAAAGATTTACAAGAAATTGCCTTACATAAAAAAAAATTAAAAACAATAGCCCGGACCCGTTTTGGCCCGTTTGGCCCGCGGGCTCGGCCCGCTTAGCCCGGGCCCATGCGGGCTTAGGCCCGCGGGGGCCCGGTTCCACCCACATAGCCCGTTTAGCCCAGGCCCGTTTAGCCCGGGCCCGCATAGCCCGCAGCCCGTTTGGCCCGGGCCCGTTTGGCCCGGGCCACTTGGCCCGTTTGGCCCGGCCTGTTAGCCAGCCATACCTATATTTAAAAGCTTTTGGACTTCTTCATCGATCACTTGATTTTTAAAAGGTCATTGCTTTCGTTTCTTTTGCTTAACAAGTATGAATGATGGATCTTCGTTTAATTTGTGAGTCATCACTTCCGGTAGGATACCTGTCATATCTGAATGGGACCATGCAAAGCAATCCTCATTAGCCTTTAAATAATTGACAACATACCTTTTTGTTCTGGAGTTAATCTTTCCAACAATTTTTATGCCAATGTAAAGTTTCCTTTCGGGCTTTTGTTCAGAGATGGGAACAACCTCGAGTTCTTTAGCAGTTGTTTTGATATGTTCTTCTTCTTCTGGTTGACGAATGAAATCTGGTCTGGAGTTTATGTCCACATGTTCTGGCTCATTCTTGATGATTACATGATTTGTTTCGTCATTATCCTCTTCCGTACCTATTGGAATATCTATTTCTTTGATACGTAGCTGATCAGAAGTTTTTTCCATACATGTTTGTTGATGAGCCTCTGTTTGACAATTCGTTGTTTCTTCCGCGTCTTTTTTGTTGTTAAGAGTTATTGAATTAATATTCCTCGAGGTTTGCTGATCACCCCTGATTTGCCTTATTCCCCATTTGGAAGGGAATTTTATTACTTGATGTAAAGTAGATGGGACCGCTTGCATGTCATGAATCCATGGTCTTCCCAGGATGACGTTGTAAGCCATTTCTGTATTATTGACTTGGAACTTTGCATTTTTGACGACTCCTTCAGCGTAAGTATTAAGTTCGATCTCACCTTTAGTTATCACTGTTGAATTGCCGAACCCAGATATGGCTCGAACCTTTGGGATCATTTTGTTTTCTACTAGCATTTCTTCCATGACTTTCATCAAGATAATATTGACTAAACTGCCTGGATCAATCAACACCCTTTTAACGTTAGTGTCATGATGAGTAAGGATATTACCAGCGCGTCATTGTGTGGAAGTATTAATCCACCAAAGTCCGCGTCGTCAAAAGATATTTGTTCTTCCCTCATTTCTTCTCGAACCCGCTTTCCATGGGTGCTCGTGACTTTTGAGGTTAGCTAGTAGATTATCCCGTTTACTTCTTCTCCTCCATGTATGACATTAACAGTCCGTTTTGGGGAAGGTGGTTTTGGCGGCTCCTGCCTGTTCTTCATATATGCCTGTTTACTTTATCACTAAACAAGTTTGTTAAATACCCCTGTTTTAATAGATGTTCTACTTCACCTTGTAAATATCTGCAATCTGTTGTTCTATGGCCGTGATCATTGTGGAATTCACACCATTGATCGAGGTTCCTCCTGTTAGGATTAGAACGCATTTCTTTCGGCCATTTAACTTTGTCTCCCATACTTCTTAGTATTGAGACGAGCTCAGTGCTGCTTACATTAAAGTTATGGTGTCAAATTCGGGTAATATCCCGGAATTGTTCATCTTGATCTCTCCTAGATCTAGATGAGGATGAGTTTGTATCTCTTCCTGAAGGTTTTGTATTTTCGAACCTGGGACGTAGGTCACGTCTCGAGGGTCCTAAGTAAGGATCATACCTGTTTTTACCTGACTTTTTCTCTGATTCTAGGTGCCTTGTTTTGTGATATTCTTCATCTTTTGATCGTGTGATTATATCCTCTTCAATTCTTAATTTAGTACTGTACCTGTTGTATACGTCATTCCATGTCGTGGCTGGGAATTCTCTTAGACTTTCTTTGAGTCGTCTCGTGGCTTCTGAACTTTTCTCGTTCAAGTTGCTTGTGAATGCCATAGCTGCCCAGTTGTCAGGCACCCTTGGTAGTTGCATTCTTTCCCTTTGAAACCTGTCTACAAACTCACGGAGCAATTCCTTGTCTCCTTGCTTTATCTTGAATATATCTTCCATTCGTTTTTCAACTTTTTGTGCACCAGAATGTGCTTTTATAAACGAATCTGCAAGTTCAGCAAAAGAATTTATAGAGTTTTCAGGGAGAAGAGAATACCAGGTTAAGGCTCCTTTCGTGAGTGTTTCTCTGAATTTTTTGACAAGGACTGATTCTATTTCCTCTTTTGTTAAATCATTGCCTTTTACTCCAGTGGTGAAAGTAGTCACGTGATTACGTGGGTCGGTTGTTCCATTGTATTTGGGGACATCAGGCATTCTAAACTTCTTGGGTATAAGTAATGGGGCTGCACTTGGCTTTCAAGGTTGTTGAGAATACCTATCCACATCGATTCCTTTGATAATAGGCAGAACACCATGGATTTGCTCGATGCGTTCATTTTGTTCTTTCATCTGCTTCTGCATGGTTAATAATAAATTTTGTAATTCTGAATTACTAGTCGTACCTGGTTGTGTTTCAGGAAGTGTATTGAGGGTTTCATCCCTGGTTGAATTTGTTAACTCTGCTTGCAAATCTTCTACTGTAATTGTATTATTCAGAGGCAGTGTTGGTGGTACTGGAGGTACTTGTGGTAATCCTCTTATAAATTCTTGCAAAGCCTGCCACACGTATTCAACAATCATTTGCCTTATTTGATCTGATTCCACAGGTTGTTCATTATTGTTACGATTGTCAGCTCTTTCAGGAGATGGTTCTCTCGAAACTCGTGGAGTTCCTCGAGGAGGAGTTGAAACTGGGGTTTCATTTCTTTGCTGGTTGTTATCGTCATTATTGTTGACGTTGTTGTTGTTGAAATTCGACATGATTTTAAGGATATCGATTGGTAGCGAAAACGATGATTATCAGATTCCCGGTAACGGAACCAATTTGTTTAACTAAAGAATAAGATCCTTTGACTAAAGCTTAACTTAGGATAAACTCGGGGTACTGATAATCGAATTTGAAAAATAAAGAATAAAGTAGTAATTATTTCGAGAGAAATATGCAAAGAATAAAATAGCTTAATATCCAAGAATTCAGATGTCCGTGTTTGTTACATTTTTATCCCTTTTATAGGGATATTCTCCTAGTACAACGTTTGGATTTCTGTCATGATAGCCTATTTAATGATTAATTATTACATTAATGAGGCGTTACAATGGTGAATAGTAACAGTTATTTTAGGAGTTACATAACATACAAGACATTGATTGCTGATCTTCAAATCTGTCCATTATTGCGTCCGAATTTGTTGTGACCGTGTCTCTTCTTCTTTGATGATCTTTTCGCAGCTAATTCCTCGTATTGACCGTACCTTTTTATCCCGTGTCCACGTGTGATGTTTTATTCGGTCCACCTGGCTGGCTGAGTCATCCAAAATTTGTACACGTCTGAGGCTATATTTTTTACCAATACAAAAGCGACACCGAGGTCGAACTGGTTTGATAGATGACGAGGACGAGCATTCATCCTGGACACGAGGTGATGGCCAGCTTTAGGATTTAGATTCCCTATGGAATATTCTATGGATATTCCCTTCTTTGGTACTATCTAGGATTTTGTGACCTATGTGTCTTATAAATAGGAAGAGATGTAGATCAAAAAAGTATTTTGGATCTTTGGTAAAGAATTTCATCAACATTCTTTGTACAAGATTCTTACTTTATTGAATAGAACTAAAGCTTAACTTTACACTCTCCTTCCTTTATCCCTCTCTCCCTATCCAAGAAAGATCGGAACATACGGTTGTTTATCGTCATCCATCATTATCAGAAAGACATCTGGGGAACTCATCCTTATCGAGTTATCTTTGTCTCATTCACTATTTGAAATTTATTTATTGTCATTTATTGCTCTCTTTTGTATTTTCAAGTCATTATTGCTTCATTATTGTCCCGAGGTATTTATATATTAAATATTCACCGTAAAATACTAAATCTATCCTTGGACAATAATGTTGACTATGATTAACCATGTTTTTAATCAATCTAATTATATAAAAACAAAATCTACTTTTCTGGTCATAAAGTTTGGCGTCGTCTGTGGGGATTTCATAGTTAAACTATTAGTTTTCATGCATATCTATAACGTTCATAATTTGCTAACCTAGTACACTGTATGGTTATTCCTTTCTCTTGGCATAAAAAGACTCCATAGCACCAAGGAAAACCCGCTCAATCTAATGAGTGACATCGACGAATGGCATGAAACACGAGACGAAGAAACGACCCTTATGCCGTCCCCCAGGCTAAGGAAGTCACTGTCACCCTTCTGTAGTACGACCAAACCCCACGGAAAAAAAGCTTCCATGTCCGCAAAAAAAGGAGCAACACCCACCATAAAAACACTCCTAGAGGCCTGGCTAACTCATACCTTGCTCAGCGTGATGAGTAAGCAGGTCCTGTGCACGACCGTGGAAATCCCAAAGACCCTTGCAACCTAACATATGAGTGGGCAGGACGACCAACTAAATCCTTAAACTCAAGGTAATACCCATGCAACTATTGATAGTGAAAGTGATGGCGCCATCACTGCTATATTAAAAATAATGGAGGAGAGAGAGAATGAGAAGAGGGCACTCAAGGAACAGAAGAAAGAGCATCAAGAACGGGTAGACAAGATACCAAACGCCCCCAAATTAATACCAAAAGGGGACGGTGACAAGTTCGTAAGGCA
Organism: Nicotiana undulata; assembly: GCA_005239495.1. NCBI lineage: Eukaryota > Viridiplantae > Streptophyta > Magnoliopsida > Solanales > Solanaceae > Nicotiana > Nicotiana undulata. The sequence continues at coordinate 29,121 of ML257802.1, read as the reverse complement.
GCCATATAGGGAAGAAGCATCTCCTCGGGCCATACCAAAAACCTTCAAGATGCCCCTTACCTCAGAATCTATGACAGAACGACTGATCCCGAGGACTATGTGAACCATTACGTCACCATAGTAAAAGGAAACGACCTCACCAAAGAACATGTGTCCTCCATCTTGTTAAAAAAGTTGTGTGAAACCCTCATAGGGGAGAGCATTGACGTGGTATTCACAGTTGCCGGCCTACTCTATAGAAACATTCGAGGAGATGGAAGACAAGTTCGTAACAACACACGTCGAGGTCAAGAAGGCCAAAACCAGGCTAAATGACATCTTCGCAATTAGACAATCCCCAAGGGAAGGGCTAAGGGACTTCTTGGCTCGGTTCAATAGAGTAATGATGACCTTACCAAATGTCTTTGAAGGAACGGTCATAGCAGTCTTCCAGAATGAGCTAAATAGAGAAGGTTCGAGGGACACTAGAAAGATGCTCAACCGATTAATGAATACCCATTGGCCACCTGGGATGAGATTAACGATGCCTATTATTTCGAGGTTAGAGCAGACGACGAAGACCTCAATGGGCCAACCCTACGACTCATCTTAGTGCAGTCCGAAACCAAGAGGAAATACAGGGATAATATGAGGAGAGGCCCTCCAATGCTGCAACGGGGCAAAGATCGATATCAACCTTACATCAAGCCACATGTCCCCAACTTCCACCGCAAAGAAGGCCCCTTTAGGCCGAGATCAGACATCCCTAGAAGTGACCGAGGTATGGTTCCTTTTACTATCTACTCATAACTTATGTGTGTCACCTATAGATGTGGTATATGCACTTGAGAAGTTCAGACAAAAGGTGAAGTAGCCATCGAAAATGAGGCCCAACCCAAACACAAGGAAGTCAGACGCCTTTTGTGAGTTCCACCAAGACCGAGGGCACAAGATCGAGGATTGTCACGCCTTGAGGTTAGAAGTGGCGACTCTGCTGCAACAAGGACACCTCAAGGAGTTTCTTAGTGACAAAGGTAAGGACACCTTAACAAAGGGGTGAGAACGCCCAGGCCCACCCAAAGTCGTCGTCTCCTACTTGTACCATCAATATGATTATCGGAGGCAGTGACGACACCTTCATCAATGGCATCAGGTTCACCACCACTCACAAACTCAAGAAATTGATCACCCACGAACGGTATGATGACCTCGAAGAAAGTATCATCTTCGATGATTCGGATGTCGACGGTTTGACTTTTCTTCACAATGATGCATTTGTTATTACTTTACGCATTTTTGATATTGATGTTAGGAGGATTGTGATTGACGATGGAAGTGGAGTATGCATTATCCATCCTTGAGTCCTTGTACATATATGTCTCGAGGATAAGATAGTGTCATGCTGCATCACACTAACCGGTTTAACAATGAAGTTGAACAGACTTCTGGCGAGATCACACTCCATGTCCTCGTCAGCGGGGTGACGCTGAAGACCACATTTCACATCATGGACCGGGACACGGCGTACAATGACATCGTGGGTCGGATGTGGATATAGTCCATGAGGGCAATCCCTTCTAGCTTGTACCAAGTAATCAAGTTCCCAATCGCCTAGGGATCTTCATCATACGAGGGGAACAACATAAATCCAGGGAATTCTATCAGATCGCCGGGAGAGTACGGCTACTCAACAAAAGAAAGAAAAGGAAATAAGCATATCAATCAACAGGGTCGAGGTCCCTTCAGGTCAAAGCCAACGACACTATTGGATCTAGAAACGGTCAAAGCTGCAGGATCGATCGTAGAGGACCTCATGGACTCGTCCCGCTAGACTCAAGCAACCCAAGCAAAAAGGTCTACATAGGCTGCAAGCTCAAGGACCTAGGTAAGTTCAGTCAATTCTTAATAACTAACGTACATTTATTCGCTTTTAGCCATGCAGATATGCCAGGCATACCCAAAGATATAGCTACACACAAGCTGAATGTTGACCCCTACTACCCTCCATTAAGGCAAGTCCGACAAAAGTTCAGCCCTGCCATCCACGAAGAAGTGGAGAAACACCCAAAAAATGACTTTATTAGGGAGTCAAAGTATCCCAAGTGGATCGCTAACGTAGTAATGGTTAAAAGGAAGAATGGGAAATGAAGGATATGCTTGGACTTCACCGATCTAATCCTGCCCGAAGGATTTGTTCCCATTACTACATATTGACCAGCTCATCGATGCCACGACATGACATGAGGTGCTGAGCTTCCTAGACGCATACTCGGGCTACAACCAGATATTTATGGATAAGGACGACCGGGAGAAAACTACATTCATCACTCACAAGGGAACGTACTGCTATACGGTTATGCCATTCGGGTTAATGAACGCATGGGCCACGTACCAAAGACTGGTCACAAAGATATTCAAAAACCAGCTTGGCAAGACCATGAAAGTATACATCGACTACATATTAGTCAAATCCTTTAGGGATCAAGACTACATCTACCATCTTAATGAAGCATTCAAAATATTGAGGAAGTACGGGATGAAACTGAACCTCAAGAAATACGCGTTTGGCGTGACTTCTGGTAAATTTCTGGGTTTCCCAGTATCACAGCGCGGAATCGAGGTCAACCCAGATCAAATTAAGGTCATCGACAGGATATCAGAACACCTAACTACCAAGAAACACGTCCAATGACTAACGTGTCGAATCACACCCCTATCCAGATTTATCTTGAGTTCGTCCGACAGACGCGCGAATGCAAACAAGCACTGATGGAGCTCAAGGAATACCTGTCATCACCACCCCTTCTCTCAAAACTTGAGCTCGGATAATGTCTCATCGTCTACCTTGTCGTTGTAGAGGCAACGGTAAGTACAGTCCTGGTTCGAGAAGAGAAAGGTTCACAACTCCAATTTGCTATATTAGTAAGACACTTATCGACGCCGAGACGAGGTATTCTCACCTCGAGAAATTGACCCTTTCCCTTGACATAGATTCAAGAAAGCTCATGCCATACTTCCAATGCCTTCCAATCTCGGCCGTCACCACATTTTCATTAAAAACATATTGCACTAACCCGAACTGTCGAGGAGGCTGGCCAAATGGGATATAGAGTTAAGTGAGCACGAATCACTTACCAGCCTCGCACAACCATAAAATCACAAATGCTCGCGGACTTTGTCGCTGACATTAGCGGCCAAGGTAATGCTCGAGGCCAGAAAAGAAGCCACACAAGCTTCTGGCCTAACGCAAGACCTCTAGGTCTTGCACACCGATGGCACGTCCAATGCATGAAAATTTGGACTGGGACTCGTGCTCAAAGACCCAATCGGCGAAATAATCTGCCAATCTATAAGGTGCTCAAATATGACTAACAATGAGGTAGATTATGAGGCAGTAATTGCAAGACTAAGGCTAGCACTCGAATATGGGGCGAGGCGCCTAAGACTATGTGATACTCCCAACTCGTAGTCAACCAAGTTACTAGGACATTGAAGATCAAATAGCAGAGGTTACAGAAATACCAGACCGAGATCTCCAAACTGTTACCCAAATTTGATGAATTTCAGCTTGACCAAATTCCACGAACCAAGAATGTTGAGGCGGACGACCTCGCAAAATTGGTCATCGCAGCAAAAAGCATAACCCATGGGGACAAAAATGTGGAGCATCTTCGGCGGTGCACTAGAAAGTGGCTGAGAAAAAGTGCAACGTGAGACCTCAGAACAACCAGAGCACCACTAGAAGCTGGAAATGCTGAGTGAACAAGACGACTCACATAGCCCCTACCATAACGGGTTGTAGCTGCAATGTGAACACCACTAAATCATCTCACACCTCTAGGCCTCTTAGCCCCCTTGTCCTCTTTGTCACGGCCCTGCATACTCTCCAACCTCCATGCAAACTCAACCACCTGCTGATATGAGGTATCTGTCTCCAACTCTCGGGCCATGCTGAATCTAATACCATAGTTGAGCCCCTCGATGAATCGACAGACTCAATGTCTGACAGTAGAAACCAAGGTAGGTGCATGTCTGTACAAGTAACTAAATTAGATAGCATACTCTTACACTTTCATAGTACCCTGGCATAGCTACTCAAACTCTGCGCGCCATGCATCCCTAAGGGTCTGAGGAACAAACTCTCTCAAGAACAAATCTGAAAACCGAGTCCATGTAAGTGAAGCTACATTTGATGGGATACCCTCCTCGTACACTCGCCACCACTGATACAGTGCTCCTCACAGTTGGAAAGTAGAGAAAGCAACCCCACTCGTCTCCACAATACCCATGGTGCGGAGAATACAGCGGCACTCCTCAAGAAAACCATGTGCATCCTCTGAAGCTAAACCACTGAAAGTAGGAGGGTGATACTTCTTGAACCTCTAGAGTCTAATATGCTCTTCCTCAGATGATGCTTCCCTAACCGTGGGTTGAACTGGAACAAGAAGCTGTAATGGTATAACCTCTAGGACCTGGTCCACCTGGACCCGCTACTCTAGGGGTACATGCCGTGGGAGTTTGAGATCCTACCCCAGCCTGAGATGTGGCTGGTGCAACTGGAATCAACCCCGCCTGATCTAAGGTACTAAACATGCTTAAGAACAGTGCGAGGGACTCCTGAAGTGTAGGGGTGGCAACATGTGCCTCGGGTGCCTGCCCCCCAACTGGAGTTAATGGTGGCTCCTTTGTAGCAGTTCGGACACGTGCTCTGGCTGCACCGCTTGCCCTTCCTCGGCCTCTTCCCCGGCCTCGGCCTCTCATGGCTCTAATAAAGGGCGTGGTTGTCTGATCATCGGATTTAGCAGTGTGTGTCCTCGCCATCTGTGAGAGAATAGAAAGTCAAATATTCAATTTTCAAAGTCAACCAATTCGCACGTTAAGGAATCAAAGAAGTGAATTTTTCCTAACAGTTCTGTAGCCTCTCTAAGATACGTAAAAGACGTCTCTGTACCGGTTTGCAAGACTCTATTAAAGATGCTTATGACTCGTAACACCTATGAACCTATAGCTCTTATACCAACTTGTCACGACCCCAATTTCCCTCTGTAGGATGTCGTGATGGCACCTAGCCTCTACGACTAGGTAATCCAAACATTCAATATAACTTGACTGGAATAATCAACAAATTGCTAAAACAAGTCTGAATAGCTGATATAAACTCCTGAAAATAGAATCAACAACAATACATTCCTTAGGACTGGTGGAACTAAGTCATAAGATCTACAGAGTAAGCTAATGTGTCTACTAAATCACGGTCTGAATGAAAAATACAACAATAGTAAAATTAAAGGAAGGTGACTCCGAGGCTTGCGGACACCGAGCAGGCATACCTTGAAGTCTCCGTATAGCAGCTAACAGATGATCACTAACAACCGGCACGAACAGACGTACCTGGATCTGCACAAAAAGATGTGCAGAAGCGTAGTGTGAGTTCATCACAAAAGTACCCAGTAAGTATCAAGACTAACCTCAATTGAGTAGTGACGAGGCCATGCCAAGACACCTACTAGGATATAAATAAACAGTATGAAAACGTAATAAGGATAAATAATGGAAAACAAAGAAATAACTGATACGAAACACTTAACAGCATGAACTAATACCGGAAGTGTAAGCACAAAAATAACATAAAAAAATCAGTTAAAGAGAACCACAATGATCATATACAGACAATAACTGACAAAAACAAGGAAGAACGAAACAACAAGAATCACAAGGAGGTACCGTCTCGTGTACAATAAGAATCACCACCGAGGTACTGCCTCATGAATATATATTAGGAATTACTACCGAGGTACCGCCTCATATTCACAATCCACAATCTCAATCACAATCTTTCCTTATACCGCCACGTGAGCCTTACATTTGAAATAGGTTGTGAAAACAGTTTTTTCCAAAATAGCTACACGCACTTTAGCCAACCTTATGACGTTGCATGGCTTCACGTAGTTCCCTTACAAGCAACACACATATAAGTCCCACCTTATACCGCCATATGCATATTAACCCTAAGCCTTATACCGCCACATGCGCGTCAATAACACATCACAATAATAACTCGCATCACAAGTGCCCACATGTCACAACTTGCCAAAATCAACAATATCAATGTTTCCACAGCAATAGCCCATGGCTCCACCACAACGCGTACAAGAATATCAACAACAACATTGAATGTAATGCTTAACAAGGAAGATGATTCAACAATAACAATTCCGCCTCAACGTGATAATGGCTTTCACAACTTAACACCAACAACTCAACAATGAGATAACGTATAACCACGATATTAAATAAGAATAACTCACAATGGAAGAGATACTGTATAACAATGACTTCAAATAATGGAAATCAACAAGGAAAGAGATAGCATGAACAATAATTTCAAGTTATGATAATCAAGGGTGAAAGAGATAACACGAACAATAACTTCAAATAATGATAATCAACAATGAAAGCGATAACATGCAATATTAATAGAGGCATCAATTTCAACTAAAGCATGAGAGCAATTTATCAGTCAGAATGTAGAACAAGGGTTAACAAAATCATTTAAGGCATCTAAGGATAGACTAACACAAGTAATAATAGATTGACTACGAGAATTTGGAACATAATACTACAATTTAATTAAAGCATGGAAAGAGTCTAAGTAGCCTAAACCAGTCAAATACCACATACAACCCTGTACCCACTTCATCATGCGTACACGGTTTTCGCTTGGCAAAAAAGACACAATCAAACCCAAATTCTAAGGGGTATTTTCACCACACAAAGTTAGGCAAGATACTTACATCAACTAGACCAATTCAACTCTCAGAAATAGCTTTCCCCTAAAATTCACCTTCACACGACTCAAATCTAACAAAAATTGACTTAATATCATCAACCATTGCAAGGGAAATCAATTTTAATAGATAAAGCTAAGATCTTTACACTTTCCCCAAAGAGTCAACAAAAGTTAATTCGGGGCTTGTCCGGTCAAAACCTTGGTCTAATGGTAGATTCTGACTACCCATGACCCCACGAGTTCATATATGTGATTAGTTTCAAAATCTGAATCCAAATATTCTTATTTTTCAAAAACTTGACAAGGTTTCACAATTTTTCATTTTGATTCACATGATTTTGATGTTAAAATCTAAGATATATTGATGGAATATAATTAGAAACATATTAGAATCACTTACCCAAAGTTTGTAGGTGAAAGTCTCCTCTCCAAATCGTCTCCTACCGAATATAGGGTTAAAAAATGAGAGAATGTTTTCAAAAATCCCGTCTCCCAGCCCTTTGTACCAGTTGTAGACACTTACAATTGCGGACCATGGCTTGCATTTGCGAACCCTGACAGCCTCAGAAACCATTGCAATTGCGATTGAAGCTTCACAATTCCAAACTTGAGGGCATCACGAAAGCGAACAAGTGTTCGCAAATGCGATCAATGGCAAAATCTGGTAGTCTTTGCAATTGCGACAATTGAGCCCACAATCACCATCGCAATTGCGATGCTGGTGCTCACAATTGCGATGTTTGAGAACCAGCAGTCCAATTCAGTTAAAAACCATTTTGAAACATGTCCAAAACTCATCGGAGCCCACGGGGCTCCAAACCAAACATCCACACAAGTCTAAAATCATCATACGAACTCACTCGCTCGATCAAAATACAAAAATAACATCTAAAACTACGAATCGAACACTAAAACACATGAATATCAAAGTAAAGTTCAAGATTATCTAAAGTTACAACTAAACGTCCAAATCCTATCAAATCAACTCCAAACGACACGAAATTTTGTAGACAAGTTCTAAATACCATAACGGACCTGTTCCAAGTCCCAAAATTGAATCCCGAGCTCGAAATCTAAAAGTCAACCTACAGTTAAACCTTTCAACTTCAAATTACCAACTTTTGGCAAATCAACACAAATCAATCTACGGACTTTCGAAATCAATTTTGGGTATGCGCCCAAGTCCAAAATCACGATACGAAACTATCGGAGTCATCAAAATACAGGTCCAGGGTCGTTTTCACAAAAATCCAAAGTTTGGTCAATATATCTACTTTAAACTTTCTAAGTTAAGAATAAAAGGGTCCATATTAACCCCGAAAGCTTCCCGGAATGAAGCTAATCAACCTTGCAAGTCATAAAGTCAAAAACACACATGAGTGAAGCATAAAAAGGGGAAACGGGTCGCAATTACACAAAATGATCGATCGAGTCATTACATTCTTCCCCCCTTAAAACAAATGTTCGTCTTGGAACGTGCATAAGGACATACCTGAAGTGATGAATAAATGAGTACAATGACTCCACATGTCGTGCTCGGTCTCCTAGGTTGCCCCCTCGACCGAATGACTCCTCCGTTGAACCTTTATTGAAACAATTCTCTTTAATCTAATGTCGGTCCAAGATAGCCACCGACTCCTCAATATAAGTCAAATTCTCGTCCCATTGGACTGTGCTGAAGTCTAAAACATGAGACGGATCATAATAATACTTTCGGAGCATAATTCAAATACATGGAACACCAGATAAACCACAGATAAACTAGGTGGAAATGCTAGCCTCTCAAGGATCTCAGAAGATCCGATATACCTAAGGCTCAACTTGCCCTTCTTCCCGAACCTTATTACACCCTTCATGGGTGAAACCCGGAGAAAGACTCGCTCTCCAACCATGAATGCAACATGAAGAACCTTCCGATCCGCATAAATCTTCTATCTAGATTGGGTTATAGCCGATCATGGATCAACATGACCTTCTCCAAGGCATCTCAAACCAAATCTACGCCTAATAACTTAGCCTCTCCCGACTTAAACTAACTAACTGGGGAACGAAACTGTTTCCCATATAGGGCCTCACGAGGATCCATCTAAATACTCGATTGGTAGTTGTTGTTGTAGGAAAACTCCGCAAGCGGCAAGAACTGATCCCGAGAACCCCCAAAATCCATAATGTAGGCACGAAACATATCCTCTAATATCTGAATGATGCGCTCGGACTATCCGTACGTCTTGAGGTGAAATGATGTACTCAACTCAACCTGTGTGCCTAGCTCACGATGTATGGATCTCCACAAATGTGATGTGAACAGAGTACCCCAGTCATAAATGATAGATACTAGCATGCCATGAAGTGGGACAATCTCACGAATATAACCTAAGCCAACTGCTCTAAAGAATAGGTACTCATTCTCGGAATGAAATGAGCTGACTTGGTCAACATGTCCACAATCACCCATACCACATCAAACTTCTTCTGAGTCCGTGGGAGCCTAACAATGAAGTCCATGGTGACACACTCCCATTACCACTTAGGAATCTCAAGTCGCTGAAGCAAACCACCCGGGCACTGATGCTCATACTCCACCTGCTCACAATTTAGGCATCGAGCAACATAATCCACTATATCTTTCTTCATTCTTCTCTACCAATAGTGTTGCCTCAAATCCTGATACATCTTAGCGGCACCCAGATGAATGGAGTACTGCGAACTGTGGGCCTCCTGAAGAATAAACTCACATAACCCATACATAACCGACCCTACATCCGTAACACACTGTCATCTCCAATAGAAACCCATCATTGTGCTGAACCGTGTCCTTAAGGAATAGTAAATGGGGGTCGTCATATAGATGCTCTCTGATACGATCATATAGAGAAGACCGAGAAACCACGCAAGCAAGAACTTGATTGGGCTCTGAAACATCCAATCTAACAAACTGGTTGGCTAAGGCTTGAACATCCAATGCTAATGGCATCTCCGCTGCCAGTAGATATGCTAAACTGCCCAAACTCTCCGCCTTTCGATTCAAGGCATCGACCACCACATTGGCCTTCCCGGGATGATATAGGATGGTGATATCATAATCCTTAAGCAACTCTAACCACCTCCACTGCCGCAAGTTAAGATCTCTCTGTTTGAACAAATGTTGTAGACTTCGGTGGTTGGTAAAGACCTCACAAGGGACACTGTACAAATAATGCTGCCAAATCTTAAATGAATGACAATGGCTTTCATGGATTGAATAATTCTTCTTATGGGTCTTCAGTTGTCTAGACGCGTATGCAATCACCCTACCATCTTGCATCAACACTGCGCCAAGGCCAACACGTGACACGTCATAGTAAATATATAGGACCTCGAGCCCGTAGGCAACACCAGCATTAGGGCTGTAGTCAAAGCAGTCTTGAACCTTTAGAAGCTCGCTTACATTCCTCGAACCATCTGAAAGGGGCACCCTTCTGGGTTAATCTTGTCATAGGTGCAGCAACAGATGAGAAACCCTCTAGGAAACAATGATAATACCCTTCCAACCCAAGGAAACTCCACTTCAATCTTCTTAGGATCTTACCTTGATCCCCTCACTCGATACCGCATGACCCAAAAACGTCACTGAATCCATCTAGAAATCGCACTTTGAGAATTTTGCATACAACTTCTTCTATCTCAAGGTCTGGATCACGATCCTCAAGTGTTGCTCATGATCTTCCCGGCTGCAAGAGTACACAAAGATGTAAACATAATGATGAATGAATCATGATAAGGCTGGAATACACTATTCATCAAGTGCATAAATGATGTTGGGGATTTGGTCAACCCAAATGACATTACAAGGAGCTCGTAGTGACCATACCGAGTACTAAAGGCAGTCTTCGGAATATCCGGATCTCGAATCTTTAGCTGATGATAACCTGACCGCAAATTAATCTTTGAGAACACTCTGGCACCTTGTAGCTGATCAAATAAGTCATCAATGCGTGGCAATGTATACTTGTTCTTCACTGCAACATTGTTCAACTGCTGATAATCATGCTCATAGAACCATCCTTCTTCTTCACAAACAAGACCGGAGCACCCCACAACGACATACTAGGCCCAATGAAACCCTTATCAAGCAACTCTTGCAACTGCTCCTTTAACTCCTACAACTCCACTAGGGCCATACGATATGGTGGAATAGAAATGTGTTGAGTGCCCAGCAACAAGTCAATACCAAAATCGATATCCCTATCAGGCGGCATGCTCGGAAGGTCTGCTGGAAATACATCTAGAAAGTCAGTCACTACCGGAACCGATTCCACAGTAGGAGTATCAACACTGATATCTTTCACAAAGTCTAGATAAGCATCATACCCCTTCTCAACTAACTACTGAGCCTTTAGAAATGACACAACCCTACTAGGAACGTAATCCAATGCACCTCTCCACTAAAACCGTGGAAAACCTGGCATAGCCAATGTCACTGTCTTGGCGTGACAAGCCAGATTAGCATGATAGGGAAATAGATAGCCCATGCCCAAAATAACATCAAAGTCTACCATACTAAGTAACAATAGATCAACTCTGGTCTTAAAACCACCAATAACAACTAAACAAGATCGATACACATGGTGCACAACAATAGAATGTCCCACAAGCGTGGACACATAAACAGAAGAACTCAAAGAATCACGAGATATATCCAAATACGGAGCAAAGTAAGATGACACATATGAATAAGTGGATTCCGAATCAAATAAGACTGATGCATCTATATGGCAAACCGGAACCATACCTATAATGACTGAGTCTGAAGCAATTATCTTCGTCTTGCCCGAATAAGCATAAAATATAGCCTGGCCTCCCTCTCTAGGGCGACCTCTTCCCGCCCGCCCCCGACCCCTAGTTGGTTGTATGGGTGGAGGGCCAACTAGGGCAGCGATCATGGCCTGAGAAGTCTGTGGATTTGACTGAATCTGTGGAGCTTGAGTAGTCTGTGGAGGTGCACCCCTCTTGAGTCTGGGGCAGACTCTAACCGTGTGACGAGTATTACCACACTCAAAGAAATGTCTCGGTGGGCGTGGATGTTGGGTGCAGACTGCAGAAGGCACCCCTTGCCGGTGGTGCACTAGAAAATGGCTAAGCAAAAAGTGTAACCTGAGACATCGGAACAACCAGAGCACCATTATAAGATGGAAGTGCTGAGTTAACGGTTTTATGAATCACATAGACCATACCATGGCAAGTTGTAGCTGCAGTGCGACCACCACTAAATCCTCACGTATCTCGCGGCCTCTTGGCCTCCCTGTCCTCTCTCTCATGTCCCCGCATACCCTCCAACCTCTGTGCAATCTCGACCACCTGTCGATATGGGGTATCTGTCTCCAACTCTCGGTCCATACTGAATCTAATACCATGGTTGAGCCCCTCAATGAATCGACAGACTCGCTCTCTAACTGTAGAAACCAAGGCAGGTGCATGTCAAGACAAGTCACTAAATCTGACAGCATACTCTGACACTGCCATAGTGCCCTGGTGTAGCAGCTCAAAGTCTGCGTGCCATGCATCCCTAAGGGTCTGAGGAACAAACTCTCTCAAGACAACTCTAAAAATCGAGTCAATGTAAGTGAAGCTTCATTGGCTACGCTACCCTCCTCGTACACTTTCCACCACTGAAACACTACTCCTGACAGCTGGAAAGTAGTAAAAGCCACACCACTCGTCTCCACAATACCCATGGAGCGGAGAATACAGTGGAACTCCTCAAGAAAAAACCATGTGCATTGTCTAAATCTAAACCACTAAAAGTGGGAGGGTGATACTTCTTGAACCTCTTGAGTCTAAGTTGCTCCTCCTCAGATGCTGCTTCCCTAACCGCAAGCTGAACTAGAATAAGAGGTTGTACCGGTATAACCTCTCGGACCTAATCGACCTGGACCTGCTGCTCTAGGGTATGGGCCGCGGGTGTCTGAGCTCCTCCTCTAGCCTGAGATGTGGCTGGTGCAAGTGGAATCAAGTCCGTCTGAGCTAAGGTACCAAACATGCTCAATAACTGTGCGAGGGTCTCCTGAAGTGTTGGGGTGGCAAGGTGCCTCGGGTGCTTGCCCACCCAACTGTAGCTACTGTTAGCTCCTCTGTCACAAATCGCGCAGGTTCTCTAGCCACATGCCCCACCTCGGTCTCTGTATCAGCCCCGGCTTCTCACAGCTCTAGCAGGCGACATGAGTGTTTGATTGTCGAATCCAGCAGTGTGTGTCCTCACTATCTGTGAGAGAATAGAAAGTCAAAGATTTAGTTTTTGAAGTCAACCAATTCGCACGATAATAAATCAAAGAAGTGAAGTTTTCCTAACAGTTCTGTAGCCTCTCGAAGATAAGTACAGGCGTCTCTGTACCGATCCGCAAGACTCTACTAAACCTGTTTATGACTCGTAACACCTATAAACCTAGAGTTATGATACCATCTTGTCACAACCCCAATTTCTCTCTGTCGGATGTTGTGATGGCACCTAGTCTCTACGACTAGGAAACGCCTAACATTCAATATAACTTGACAAGAATAATAACCAAAATACTAAATAAGTCTGAATAACTGATATAAACTCCTGAAAATAAATCAACAACACTACACTCCCCAATAGCGGTGGAACTGAGTCATAAGCTCTACAGATTAAGCTAAAGTGTCTACTACATCATTGTCTGAATGAAAAATACGACAATAGTAAAAGTAAAGGAAGGTGACTCCGAGGCATCAGGATGCCGAGCATGCATACCTTGAAGTCTCTGTAAAGCAGCTAATAGATGATCACTAACGACCGACACGAGCATACGTACCTTAATTCGCACAAAAAGATGTGCAAAAGCGTAGTATGAGTACACCACAACGGTACCTCGTAAGTATCAAGCCTAACCTCAGTAGAGTAGTGACGAGGCCAGGCTAAGACACTTACTAGGATATAAATAAACAATATGAAAACGTAATAAAGATAAATAATGGAAAGCGGAGAAATAACTTATACGAAACAGTTAACACCATGAACTAATACCGGAAGTGTAAGCACGAAAATAACATTAAAAAATCAGTTAAAGAGAATCACAAGGATCATAAACGAACATAATTGACAAAAACAAGGAAGAAGGAAACAACAAGAATCACAATGAGGTACCGTGTCGTGTACAATAAGAATCACCACCGAGGTACCGCCGCGTGTGTATATATCAATAATCACAATGGAGGTACCACCTTGTATTCACAATCCACAATCTTAATCACAATCTTTCCTTATACCGCCGTGAGAGCCTTACATTTGAAATGAGTTTTGAAAATAGTTTTCCTAAATAGCCACCCTCACTTTAGCCCACCTTACTATGCCGTGTGGCTTTATGTAGTTCCCCTACATGCAACACGCACATAAGTCCCACCTTATACCTCCGCATGCACATTAACCCCAAGCCTTAATTCGCTGCATACACGTCAATAACATATAAAAATAATAACTCGCACCAAAGTGACCAAATATTACAACCTGCCAACAATCAACAATATCACTGTTTCCACAACGATAGCCTATAGCTCCACCACAACAGGTACAAGAATATCAACAACAACAATGAATGTGAAATGCTCAACAAGGAAGATGTTTCAGCAATACCAATTTTGCCTCAGCGTGATTACATCTTTCACAACTTCAACATTGACAACTCAACAATGAGATAATGTATACCTCCGATATTAAATTAGAATAACTCACAATGGAAGAGATAACGTATAAAAATGACTTCAAATAATGGAAATCAACAAGGAAAGAGATAACGTGAACAATAACTTCAAGTAATGATAATCAAGAACGAAAGAGATAACACAAACAACAACTTCAAATAATGATAATCAATAATGAAAGAGATAACATGCAACTTAATAGAGGCATCAAGTTAACTAAAGTTTGAGAGCAATTTATCAATTAGAATGTAGAACAATGTTAACGAAATCATTGACTAACGCAAGTAAGAATAGATTGACTCTGAGAATTTAGAACATGATACTGCTATTCAATTAAAGCATGGAAAGAGTCTAAGTATCCTAAACCGGTCAAATACCATGTACAACCCGTGTGCACACGTGTCACCTTGCGTACACGGTTTTCAAATAGCACAAAGAAACAACCAACCAAATTCTAAGGGGTATTTCACCCACATAAAGTTAGGCAAGATACTACCTCAACTAGGCCTATTAAACTCTTGAAAATAGCTTTCCCCCTAAAATTCGCCTCCACATGACTCAAATCTAACCAAAATCGGCTTAATATCATCAACCAATGCAAGGAAATCAGTTACAATAGATAAAGCTAAGATCTTTACACTTTTTCAAAATAGTCAACAAAAGTCAATACGGGGCTCGCCCGGTCAAAACCCGGGTCCAATAGTAGATTCCGACCACCCATGACCCCACAAGTTCATGTATGTGATTAGTTTCAAAATCTGAGTCCAAATCTAATCTCAAAACTCAAATTCTTATTTTTCAAAAACTTGACAAGGTTTCAGAATTTTTCAGTTTGGTTCACATGCATTTGATGTTAAAATATAAAATATATTGATGGAATATGATTAGAAATAGATTAGAATCACTTACTTAGAGTTTGTAGGTGAAAATCCCCTCTCCAAATCGCATCGTACTGAGTATAGGGTTAAAAAATGAGAGAATGTTTTCAAAAATCCCGTCTTCCCGCCCTTTGTACCAGCTGTAGAGGGTTCTCATTTGCGAACCCTCGTAATTGCGGACAAGGGCTGGCATTTGCGAACCCTGACAGCCTCAGAAATCATCACAATTGCGATTGAGGCTTCATAATTGCGAACTGGAGGGCATCGCAAAAGCGAACAAGTGTTCGAAAATGCGATCTAAGGCAAAATCCGGCAGTCTTCGCAATTGCGAAGGGGAAATCGCAATTGATAAAACTTAGACCCCACTGTCACCTTTGCAATTGCGATGTTCGTGCTCGCAATTATGATGCTGGTTCTCGCAATTGCTATTCCTGAGCACCAGCAGCACTGGCAGTCCAATTTCAGTTAAAAACCATTCTGAAACATGTCATAAACTCATCCGAGCCCTCGAGGCTCCAAACAAAACATCTACACAAGTCTAAAATCATCATACAAACTTGCTCATGCGATCAAAACCCAAAAATAACGTCTAAAACTACGAATCGAACACTAAAACACATGAATTTCATAGTAAAGTTCAAGAATTTCTAAATTTACCACTTAACGTTAGAATCCTATTAAATCAACTCCAAACGGCACCAAAATTTTGTAGATAAGTTCTAAATACCATAACGGACCTATTCCAAGTCCCAAAATCAAATCCCGAGCTCGATATCTAATAGTCAACTGACGGTCAAACCTTTCAACATCAAATTGCAAAATTTCAGCAAATCAACACAAATCAACCTATGGACTTCCGAAATCAATTCCGAGCATACGCCCAAGTCCGAAATCATGATACGAAGCTACCAGAGTCATCAAAACACAGTTTCCAGAGTCATTTTCACAAAAGTCAAAGTTTGGTCAACATTTCTAAGTTAAATTTGTAAGTTAAGAATCAAAGTGTCCAACTTAACCCGAAAGCTTCCCAGAACAAAACTAATCAATCCCACAAGTCGTAAAGTCAGAAACACACATGTGTGAAGTAGAAAAAGGGGTAACGGGGCTCAATTACACAAAACACCGATCAGGTCGTTACATACCTAGTAGTATAGATAAAGCAATTGATGAATTTAAGAAATACAAAAATAAAATAGAAGTGAAACTTAACAAGAAGATCAAAATGATTAAATCATATGGGTGGTGAATTAGATTCTTCTTTTGAAGAAATATGTTTAAAATATGGCATTATTTAGTAATAACTACTCATACATGCCTCAGTCCAATAGGTTTGTGGAAAAAATTGAATATCAAAGGAGACGATGAATACCTTGTTGATAAATTCGGGTGTACCCAAAAAATTGTGGGAGAAAGTTATCCTTACAGCTAATTGAATAGTCAATCAAGTGTAAGGCCCCGTAATTTTTTTCCTAAAACCCCAGATTCTTAGATGCCGAAGTAGGCGTAGAGGTTAATAATTAGGAGTTGAAGGAAATATTTTAGCACACATGTTCTAAGTTTTGAACAGTACCTGGGAGTTAAAGGAAATATTTTTGCAGAATTAGGCATTTCTGTGGCCCATTATGCGGTCGCATAATCACTGTGCGGGCCGCAGAATGACCACAAAGTGAAGCAACCTTTTTGGCCAATTTTGAGGTAAATTCCGTGGCCAATTATGCGACCGCATAACCGTTTCGCGGACCGCACTTTGGTCGCATAATCGTCCTTGGACTTTTATGGAGGGAGGTTCTGCGACGCATTATGCGACCGCATAATAGGTCTGCGGGCCACATAACAACAATAGAGTGAAGTAGACCAGCCCAGTTCCCAGGGCCACTTACTCCGTTAAAACACCTGCCTTAGACCATTTTGAGCTATTTTCTGATATCTTTAGAGCGAGAGAGAGAGTCCTTGAGGGAGAAAGTGATCTTCATCAAAAACTTCTCTTCAATTATTGCTTAAATCTTGAAGGTTATCAAGAGAGGCACCTAGGTCTTCTTCCTAAGAGGTAAGATTCTATTACCCAAACTCTTAATTTCAAAATGCAACTAGAATGGTCCATTAGCAATGTAATTCATGGGGGTGGGAGTGCTTACCTTTCCTAGGGTATGTGGGGAGGTTGTGAGTAAAAGACAGAAAAGAATGGGGTGTGTGATGGTGAAGTCTGTCATAAAAAGGCCATGAAACCTTAATACATACATAGTGTTTGATAGAATGCCCAAGTGAGCTAGAATTATGATCGCTTTCCTAAATTTGGAATCAATTTTGCTTTTGCTAAAATAAATTGAGGTTGCTAATATTCCGGAACATTGTAGAGTTTTAAGGAGCTCAATTAAGGTATGTTGGCTAAACCCCCACTTCTTAGAATTGAATCCCATGGTGTTCATGAAGTCGATGTAAGTCCCGAATTGATCGTCCTAGAAATTGCTATCCCTAATGTGCTTGCTTTGAGAATATATGTGTAATATGTATTCCCATGATTTTATCATGTTATCTCATCATCTGAAGAAATGTTCGACCCTTAGAACATGTGTGCTAAACATTCCTAGACTTCAAGTCAAATTCGATTAAAGATTGTTATGCCAAGTTGTGTGAAAAGCCCTTACGTGCCTTAGATTCCATATTGCTCACGTGTGAAATCAAAAGTCTTGAATGAAGAACTGTGTTGTTATTGATAACTATAATAATGTTGGAATGTGGAAAAGAACTTGAATCATGAGATACGACCAAGAGCCAAGAATAACCTTATAATTGGGGCCACTCGTGCCAATATAGTAAAAAGATACAAAAGAAATATGAAATTGTGAATATGGTTGATGTCTTAATTGAGACGGCTTAACCGACTGGGCCGAGATCAGACTCCCTGTAA
Source organism: Nicotiana undulata (assembly GCA_005239495.1). NCBI lineage: Eukaryota > Viridiplantae > Streptophyta > Magnoliopsida > Solanales > Solanaceae > Nicotiana > Nicotiana undulata. The sequence goes on along the minus strand of ML257802.1, from coordinate 10,871 downwards.
TAACACGGTGGTATTGTGAATGAAATTGTATATATGGTTGATGTCTCAAATGATATGGCTTAGCCGATCGGGCCGAGATCAGACTCCGTGTAAAAACACGGTGGTATTGTGGACTGTAGCATATTGTCATTAAAAAGACCATCCAACCTAATAACGTGGAAGCTGGCTTGAAAATCTAAGTGATCCTTCACTTGATGTTTTAGTGTTATCTATAGCTCATATTACTTTCTTTAATGCTTCCCTTGTATTACTATTCATGTTATTGTGATGGTGTTTAGTTTTCATAATAGTACTATTCGACAGTATGTCACGACCCAAAATCCATAAGGTCGTGATGGCGCCGGACACCACTGTCAGGCAAGCCAACCCCTTAATTAGTTGAAATACTTTCCTGATTAACACTTTCGAAATCATTGCCTCTTTCTCGCATTTCATAATCAAATAAATACCTTTTTGTAAATTAAAAACGATAGAAATCAATTTAAACAAGTAATATACATATCAACACCTCCCCAGAACCCGGTGACACAAGTACATGAGCAACTACTAAGAACTTATACAATTATACAACACTTGTCTGAGGAATAATTTGGACAAAGACTTAAAATAAATGCAAATACATAGGAGGGAGACTCTCTCAGCTGCGGAACGCCTCCGGATGAATGCAACCCGTTTAAGTCTCCAAATCAATCACTGTGCTATGATGGCACCTGTGCAACAAAATGCACGGCAAGTGTAGTATGAGTACATAAACAGATATGTACCCAGTGAGTATCCTGTCTAACCTCGAAGAAGTAGTGACGAGAGGTCGACTTGACACTCACTAAGGTCCAACAGTGTAATACAACATGGTTTAATAAAGACGGTAGGCATGTAAGACAATGAGCATCAAATACGTATAAGGCATAGGAATCCAAGTAAATACTGAAATTTAAATAACAATTTCCACCTTCTGTTTTCCCCAAATGTCTTTCAAGTCAATATTCTCGAAACGGTACCAAGTAGGCATGCGTACACATGAATAAGACAACCGGCCGGGGTCGTAAGGAAATAATTGATTGGACGTAAAGCTTCCCCCGTTCGCGAATATACCTGCGACTCGGGTGCTAACACATTTATACTGAATTACTATAAAGCTCCCCTCGATCGCGAATCATACCTGCGACTCGAGTGCTGACTCTTATACAGATTTATCATAAAGCTCCCCTCGATCGCGAATCATACCTGCGACTCGAGTGCTGACACTT
>ML257800.1:3550-40197 GCA_005239495.1 Nicotiana undulata | reverse complement strand
GGCTACCCGACATAGCAATATAGTCGCCACGTACGGACTCTCGTCACTTGGTACGTACGCGGCCTCCTCAACATGTGCACATAGCAAACAAGGAACCTACAGGGACATTTCCCCCTTACAAGTTTGGAAAGGATACTCACCTCGTGATGATATCACCCCTCGGATCAAGGATGCGCCCGAATCTCCGAAATTCACCCTCGACGGCTCGCAACTAACCAAACAAGGTATAATTGAATTAATTTAGGTTCCAAGAAGAAGAATTAACAAGAAATACTAAAATTAAGCATTCTTGACCATTTCCGAAATTTCGACCCCGGGCCCACACGTTTGGATTTCGAACATTCTTGAAGGAATCACCTACCCGAAGTCTAAGGATCGAAGTTATGTGATTTATACAAGGATTCATAGCCTCAAATGAATAATTCACCAATTTATTCAAATCCCTAGAACTTCTATCAATTTTTTTATGATTTTTGATTCTTTAGGAGTTAAACTCGTTAAATTCTATGCATAATAGTGAATAATAGAAGAGAATTACTTACCTCTACAGTGGGTGGTCGTGGGAGGTATTTCTTAAACTTGGATGCTCTGTAATGGAGGTTGATGGTGGATAAAAATGAAGAAAACCCGTATTTTTGGACATTTAAAGGGGCTGGCAACAGTGATTTCCGCACCTGCGACCTTGGGACCGCAGGTGCGGTCTCGCACCTGCGCGAAAATCATTGCCCTTGCGGAAAAGGGCCTGGGACCCTAGGCATCGCACCTGCGTAGAAGGAGTCCGCACCAGCGGTCCCGCTCCTGCGGAAGAAGGGCCGCACCTGCGATGGGGGTCGCACCTGCGACTGAGAGACCGCAGGTGCGGTCACACCAGAAGTAGCTGCACCAGCAATGGTATTTTCTGGTTTTTGGCCTCGTGCGGGGTCCGGGAGGCACCTGGGCCCCTCCGAGACCCCGTCAAAACATACCAACATGTCCCAAATCATTATACGGACTTGCTCGAGCCTACGGAACACTCATAACATCGCTAAAACTCAAAATCACCCTCCAAAACCCCTGAAATCATAACTTAATAACTTTGAAATTTCTAGAATTCATTTCATTGCGCTGAACGGGTCTATACTACTTGGAATGACCTCAAATTTTGCAAACAAGTCATAAATGACTATACGGAACTATTACTGGTCCCTGAATTCCGTTCGGACCTCGATAGCATAAAGTCCCATTTCAAGCCAAATTCCAAACTTAAGGAAATCCTGATTTCCATTTCGGGCGCCGAAATGCTCCCGGGTCGTCAGAAACCCGAAATGTGCTTTTTAAATTTCAAATTGTTGTGATATTTATAACCTAATGAACCGGGTCTCTCTATGATAAATGCTTAAAACATACAAAGTGTTTGAAGATTGTACAGGGTTAAGCACAAGGTTTGTCATCATCAAAAAGGGGGAATTTGTTGACCCAAGTCACTGCATGGTTTTGAAGATTGACAAATGTCTACCAAGTTGAACCAGGTCCATCAGGCTATCGTAGTGAAACAGACTCAGTGGCATGCGAAGAGTCCATGCGTAGGAGATAAAATGTTATGTGAATTATTTAGGAACTAAGAGGTTATCTCCTAAAGCGAAAAGGTCGCAAATTGATAAGAGGTTAGAGTTCGAATTCAGCAAGGATAGTAACAAAGGAAGGAAGTTGAGTTTAATACAAACTCTTCCACCAAGGAAGAGTTGCATCAGAAGTAAACAATAACATCTCAACTTCTGGCGCTATATAATGTTGAAGTATTGCTACTGAAGAATGATCGCACAAAGGCAGAAGTAGAACAAGAATTGAAAGTAAAATTCCCAGAGATATTTTGCAAGAAGAATCCTTGTGCGACACAAAGGCTACTAACCATCTAGAAGAACCAGTTTCATCTGTTTGTTTATCGAGTCTAGTTGGTTGTAGTAGGTGATTTAATATTGTATCTTTTCAGCTTTCTTAGAAGCACTTGTAATAGGTACACAATGTTCAAGTTAGAGTTAACTTGAAGCTTGTCGCAATTAGCTAGAGGCTAGGTTGCTACAAAGGGATTAGAGTTAGTCCTAGGTTTACAAAAGAGTTTATTTTGTAAATGCTGTTTGGCTCAAAGTTGTAGTGAAGATTTTGTGAAAATCCCACTGAGGAGTAGGTCATGGTTTTTTCACCTTTTGAGCCAGGTGTTTTCCACGTAAAAATCTCTGTGTTTTTACTTTACTGCATTTATTATTCCGCTCCAGTAGAAGTTGGAACACTAAGAAGAACCAGGTTTTTCTAATAAGACAGCACTCGAAAAATTGGACACCACACAAATCACCCCCCTCTTGTGTGGTATTGAAGTATAAAACATCAACGACAATTTACTAAACGCACTCTCCCGAGTTACGCTAGCCAACTTTTATTATAGCTCACTTTAGATTGCACCCAAGGTTTCATTATCCCTAATCCAACCCTTAAACCCTCGGTTATGGATCCCTCTTATACTTTGGAAGTGGTGTTGTTCAACATCTACCTAAATATGCACTCTCTCCTCAGTAGATACACCCACTAAATAAGCACGACTAACCGAGGGCCCTTCAATCAACTACAATATGAACTTAGTTGAACAAATAGAGATTAAAACCAAGCAAACTATATTAATATAACAAGACGTTCATCCTCAACAGGGTTCACCAAAACCTTATACTAAATAAATTAGCTACTCATAGTTGTACTGAACATAACAATAGAAGAATTCATCAACAATGACAAAAATACAAGGAAGAGAGATGAGATTTGATGCACAATTGCCCTCCTTGCCTCTTGCCTTTGCTTTTCTTGAACAAGAATCTAAACCTTGATAATCCTCTCTTTTGGGCGAGTTGAACCTTATATAGGTTAGGTGGAATTATCTCAAGCTTCCAATTTTACCCCTGAAAATAACTCGTGCGAATTGGACTAGCGCGACCACGCTAGTCGGCGCGCTAATGGCTAAACATTCTGCCTAGGATCGCTGGGCTAGCGCGGTCGTGCTAGTGGGGGGCGCTAAGACCGCGCGGCTTTCATTCTATCTCTGGCACTTGGACTAGCATGACCACGCTAGTGAATGCGCTATGGCCGCGCTAGTGGACTAATAGTCTGCCTCAACACTTTTCTTCCTTCTTTTCACACGCTAAAAACTCCAAGGGGCCCTTTTTCTTCAATTTGACTCCAAACACCATCCTAGGTCCTCATATGCACACTTTGCTCCTACGAAACATAAAATCCACAATTAGATCCATTTTAACATTATTTAACATTCCTAAGATGGTGAAGCATCATCAAGTAGGAGTATAAATATGCGCTAAACTACATGAATTTAGCCTATTATCAACACCCCACAATTAAATCATTGCTAGTCCTCGAGCAATCCACCATACTCCACAAAGGTCTTTTCATTAATCATTTTCCTACCGTGTCACACCATGAACATACCACAAGAGTTGTGCCTAGAAATGTAACATCCATGCCTCAAGAGTCGACTCTCACGTGCCGTGCAATATTCTTACTTTATCAATTTACTCTACACAGAAGTCAAGACTTACCTTTCCGTCATGAATCAAGTGCCCTCACATCACACAGGAGAGTAGTTCCACAAGAATAATATTAAGAACCATTAGGAACTCAAATAGAAAGAATTCAATCACTCTCCGAAAGAACATTCATATGCCATAAAGATGCACCATAGGCTTGCCCGTAGTGTACTACTCTACTAATCGAGCCCATTAAGTCTAAGATCAATTAGGACTTCATTTGGTTGTAATGTAGGCTAAGGGATGGGTAGGATATATTTAGATATAGTGACTAACCTTCCTAAGCACTTTTAATACAATTACTTTCGTTTTCAGCTCATACTTATGGCAGGCCAAACATTCCACCCCACTTTTCTTTAAATTACCCCCAAACTCCCTTAGGTGCAGTTTTATTGAATCACCACTTATTAAGGACTGCCTTTATTCATTGTCCTTTCTCTCTTTTCTTTTTCTTTTTCTTTTCAAGTGGCGCTTATTCTTTCATTTTTCACACTTTTGCTCCTTTGCTTTTATTTCTTTGCTCAAAAACCAAACCACCACCCCACACTTTGACTTTTATATATTCTCTATCAATTCAAGTGCTCATGGGAGGTAAAGGGTTCAAACAGACGGGTCATTCAAACAATTGGGTAAGGTTTGTAATGTGGCTGCCGAAGAAACAGACTTATAGACTCAAAGGGGTTAACTATGGTAATTTATAATCAGGTGGGTACACTTTATAACTAGCTTAACAAAGAACTGCCTATATCACTTCTAAGACTAAGCGGAGCTACTATTTCATTTTGCAAACACACATGGCAAGTTCTAGGCTTCGAATGTGGACATAGAATACCATGCAAGACCTCACACACAAATGGCACATGACTCACTCCATATTGTCTTATCAAGACACTCTTGCTGAGTGCTCAAGTCAGTTTCAACATGCAAATTTAAGGCACTCTACGAGAGTCAAAAACTGAGCCTAAGCGTCATACTCTAGTGTCAATTTAGTTCAGGTGTAACAACGCTAAGGAGTTATTTCCCTATTTTAGCTCATCACCCATAAACTCCGAATAACTAAAAAAACAAACTAAAAAAAAACTAACTACACCCGGTTCAAGCAAAACCTTGGAAAAGAACCGCGGTCAAAAGAAAAACCAAGGGGGATTTGCTACATTACTTAAGAAAAAAGAAAAAATCTTTTGGTGTTTTCTTTAGACTAACTTCCCTCAAGAAAACTGCCTAAGAGATCCGTCATCAAGAAGGGTCCACTATATATGTTTATTTTTGGTCGACTTGGACCCTCAAGAACCCCGCCGAAAGGGATCCGTCGTCGGGCCAAGGCGCTTCTAAATAATAACAAACTTATTTACAATCAGACAAACAACAAAACTCACGAAAAAAATAAGGAAAACAACTAACAATTTGTAACTAACAATTTGTTCAACATATATACATGAACAGGGGATCCTTCCCCCACCCCACACTTAATATGAGGAAATGCCCTCATGGAAATTAAAATAAACAGAGAGAGGTAAGGGGACTTCCCTGAAAGCTCAATCCTGGTCGGAGACTGTCCCTGGGTCCAGATGACAAGAGCGACCCAGGGCTCGGAGGCAACCCATGATTTTCTTTTCAGATTTCTTCTGTTGGGTAGCTACGACATCAACACGCGCACCCAGGTCTGTGACCGAAGTGCGCAGTCCCCCATGTCCTGCTCTAGGTGGTCTAGCCTATAACTCCGACGGTCCCTAGACGGGCCTCCAACATCTGCAGCCTGCTCCTGTGTCGGCTGCTACTCCTCCACATTTTCTTGCTCCTCCTCCTCATTTTGTTGCTCCTCCTCTTCATCTTCATCATCAGAATCATTCTCCTCCTCCTCATCATCAATGTCTGCCATCGCATCCTTTCCAGTGGTCACCCTTTCAGCTCTGAATGCATACGCCGGTGGCACTCTACCATCCATCGCCAAGTTTCCCGGTACCCCAGCTGCAAGGCACAAGCGAGTGACAAGAGATGGGTAGAAGAAGCCATACCTCTGAATTTTAGTGCGGACGAACATCTCCTCGTGTATGAGCCGGGACATATCAAAGTTGTGGCTCGTCATGAAGCACCATATCAAACACCCACGAGGAATTCACCTCCGAGGTACTGTGGGAAGGGATTGGGTGGTTGTTGATCAGGTGGAGCCAACACTCGGCTTCAAAAGTGAGGGCTGAGGAGTGAAATTAGTTCCCGTACTTGTACCACCTCATCGCTGCGCCCAGTACACAAATGGTTGGGAGGAACGTTTACCACCGAGCATAGTGCCAGCCATATGCCTCATATCCGTCCTCGTACATATCCACGGGGGTGGCAACCGATAAATTGTCCGAATGGCCTCCACAGAGGTGTTCACTTGCTTCCTCCTCACTGTTACCACATGCTTTTTGTGCTCCAGACAATTGGCGTAGAATTCCCTCACAATCATTGCATTAGCCTCATCGGGGTCCTCAAAGAACACATCTAATCGCCTTTTCACCATCTCATCATACATCTTTTGGCAGTTGTGCCGGAGTGATTCAGTATCTCTGCCCCATTCTAGTATGGCCGCCTTTGGTCCTTTGCCGCAAACTTGTCATGGGCCTTAGCAGATACAAACTTGTTGCTATTGAAAGTCCTAGTGTCAGGGGCTCCTCTTGCTCGTCTGCCGGAGGTGGGACCTGCTTGTCTACCTGATGAAGATCCGGTGGCTTGACGCTTCCTTGAGGGTGCCATTGTACCTAAAATACAGATATCGTTAGCGCAACACAACAAGGTTACTCAACTGTGGTTACTCAGACTTCACCTTACAATTGGTCACAATACGTCCATTCAATGGGGAATTTACACAAACACTTGGTGGAGATTATTTACCGGAGCCCCTAATTAATCAAGTTGAAACCCCAATCACCCCCACAATTTTCCAAACTTCGCCCAATCAAATCAAGACATACAACACCCCCCAAATACCATCATCCACAAGTACTACACATACATCACCCTTACGTCTACTAAACAGGAAGAAAAACTACTACTTTCAACCAATGAAAAAGAAAAACTATAGAAATAAAATAAAAAACAAATGTTGTACATAGAACACATACCTGTGGTGTTAAGAGAGGGAAAGATGGAGAGTTGGGTTATGGTTGGGGTGAGAAAGAGAATTGGGATGTGGGAGCATGATCACGCTCAACTATGTCTTATAAAAAGACTAAGCGGGCGTTGCAAATATAATTTGAGTATTTAGCCCAGAGTCGAATCCCACTGGGAATTAACCTGTCAATTATTGTTGTTAGACTACGCGATTCTAAATAATCAATTTCCCAAAAGTTATGAATATCAATTTCCATTATTTTTACTAACTACAACTGAATGAAATTAAGTAAGCTAGAAGATAACTAATACTGAGATGTAGACAAATGCGATAAGGATCTAAGGTTATGGTTTCCCCCGTTGATGGAATCTCTTATTGTATATTTCATAAAGTTTGGCCTAATTATCTCTATCAATCATAAACACTCATGTTACTATAATTCTCTCTCGAGCAATTACGATAACTTAGTAGACGCACTATCTCGAGCTATGCTAGCTGACTTTTATTACAGTTCACTTTAGATTGCACCCAAGGTATCGTTATATCTAATCCAACCTTTAAACCCTTGGTTATGGATCTCTCCTATACTTTGGGAGTGGTGTTGCTCAATAAATACCTAAATATGCACTCTCTCTCGAGCATATACACACTAAATAGGCACAGCTTATTGAGGGCCCTTCAATCAACTACAACAAAAACGTAGTTGAACAAATAGAGATTGAAAACCAAGAAAAACTATATTAATATAACAATAAGTTCATCCTCAACGGGTTCCACAAAAACCTTAGACTAAAGAAGTTAGCTACTCATAATTGTACTGAAAATAACAAAAGCATTCATTAACAATGGTAAAATCACAAGGAAGGGAGATGAGAATTGATGCCCAATTGCCCTCCTTGCCTCTTGTCTTTTCTATTCTTGAACAAGACTCTAAACCTTGATAAAAACTTCCTTTGGGCGAATTGAACCTTATATAGGTTAAGTGAAATCGCCCCAAACTTCCAATTGTAGCCCTGAGAAATAATGTGCACAACTGGGACTAGCGCGCCCGCGCTAGTCCTCGCGCTAGTGGGCGCACTAAAGAGATTTTGTTCTGCCCGGGGGATTGTTGTGTATCGTGATCGCGCTAGTGCCCACGCTAATGCCCTTTTGTTCTGTCCCGGTAACTGGATTAGCGCGGTCACTAGCGCAACTGCGCTAGTGGACTTATATTCTATCCAAGCGACTTTCATCCTTCTCTTCACACATCAAATATTCCAAGGGGCTTTCTTCCTTCAATTTTTCTCCAAACACCATCCTAGGTCCTCATAAGTGCATTTTTCTCATGCGAAAGATAAAATGAACAATTAGAGCCAATTTAACATCATTTAACATCCCTAAGATAGTGAAGCATCATTAAGTTGGATTTAGCCTGTTATCAGAACTTGAGTATGGAGGAGAAGAGTTGTTCTTGGAAGAAGAAGAGTATTAGAAGAAGAGGGAGGGTTTTAGGAGAAGGGGAATTGTAGCTGATGAGTGAGATGTGGGGTCGTGGGGTATTTGTGGGTTAGGGTGTTGATGGGTGGTAGGTTAGTGTAAAGTACAATAAATAAAAAAAATAAAAAAAATAAAAGAAAACGTCGCGACGGGACTAGCGCGGTCACTAGCGCGTCTATAGCGCGACCGCGTCTATAGCGCGACCGCGCTAGTGGGATTGAATGAGGCAAAACAGAAGGCCATATGTGCGGCCACTAGCGCGCCTACTAGCGCGCCCGCGCTAGTGGCAAGAACTCGAGGCAGTGCATTAGGCCATTAGCACGACCACTAGCGCGCTCAGTAACGCGGTCGCGCTAGTCCAGGCCTCACAACACCTCGCTTTTCTGACTTTTTCCTTGGGGTGGCTTGAGTCTACCCTCGCCCGCGCACACCTGCCTATGTTAGTACTTACAACAATTCAACTACTCATCCCCTACACTATAAACATTACACATTGGGTTTCCTCCCAACCAGCGCCTTAGTTAATGTCGTGGCATGACAATTACAACAAGTCAATGGGTTGCCTCCCATCAAGCGCCTGATTTAACGTCATGGCACGACGCAAAATGAGAGCATTTAGGGCTCGCTCGACCCTTGAGGTTCAGTAAGATGCATCACAGACACTTCCTTGTTATCGTCCATACCCACATACGGTTTCAATCTCTTCCCGTTAAGTCTGAAGGTGTGGGAATCTTTTTTAGCAGCAATCTCTACAACATTGGAGGGAAACACTTTGACCACACGAAATGGTCCAGACCATTGGGACTTAAGTTTACCCGGAAATAGTCTCAATCTTGAGTTATAGAGCAGTACCATATCTCCAGGTTTGAAGTTTCGGTCCACAATGTTCTTGTCATGTAACCTCTTCATTCTTTCTTTATACAACCTCGTGCTTTCAAAGGCAAGATACCTGAATTCATCTAGCTCATGTAGTTTAGTGACTCGACCTGTGCCTGCAACATCAAGATCCATATTTAACTGTTTTAGTGCCCACCAAACTCGATGTTCCAGTTCTACCGGCAAGTGACATGCCTTTCCAAACACCAACTTGTACTGTGACATACCAATTGGCGTTTTGAATTCAGTTCTGTAGGCCCAGAGTACGTCATCCAGATTTTTCGCCCAATCAGTTCTTGTGGCGTTTACCGTTTTAGTCAGCACACTCTTGATTTCTCGATTTGACACCTCAACCTGCCCACTCGTCTGAGGGTGATAAGGGGTTTCCACCTTGTGGCGCACATCGTACTTAGCTAACAACTTTTTGAACGCACGATTGCAAAAGTGAGTGCCTCCGTCACTGATGATGGCCCTTGGGATCCCAAAACGGGTGAATATGTTTTTCTTCAAGAACTCCACTACCACCCTTGCGTCATTGGTGGGGAGTACTACAGATTCCACCCATTTAGACACATAGTCTATAGTAACAAGTATGTACTTATTGCCGTAAGAGCTGACGAAGGGACCCATAAAGTCAATCGCCCATACATCAAACATCTCGACCTCTTGAATCGGGTTCATGAGCATCTCGTGGCGACGGGATATGTTCCCCGTCATTTGACACTCATTGCATACCTTCACCCATTGGTGGGCATCTTTGAACACAGTTGGCTAGTAGAAACCGGCCTCTAGAACTTTGTCCGCCGTTCGGACTCCTCCAAAATGCCCTCTATACGCTGATGCATGACATGCCTGCAAAACAGAAAATTATTCTATCTTGGGGACGCACCTCCGGATCATATTGTCAATAAAGATTCTAAACAGGTAAGATTCATCCCAGTAATAATTACGGCAATCACGATAAAACTTTTTCTTTTGAACAAATGAGAGTTCATATGGATCAATACCACTCGCTAGGTAGTTTGCAAGATCTGTATACCGTGGCACTTCCTCCATTCTCGTGGCAAGTAGCTACTCGTCTGGAAAGGTTTCCAGAATATCCTCTGCTTCCACTACATTTTCAGCTCCTTCAAGTTGTGACAGATGATCTGCGACTTGGTTCTCCGTGCCCTTACGGTCACGAATTTCTAGATCGAATTCTTGCAGTAGCAGCACCCAACAAATCAGGCGTGGCTTGGATTCTTTCTTCTCAATCAAATACCTGAGGGCAACATGGTCTGTGTACATGATAACCTTAGAACCGATCAGGTACGATCTAAACTTGTCAAAAGCAAACACCACTGGCAACATCTCTTTTTCGGTCACAGTGTAGTTCAGCTGAGCTCCACTAAATGTCCTACTCGCATAGTATATCGGGTGAATTATCTTTTCCTTCCGCTGTCCTAACACTGCTTCCACTGCATAGTCACTGGCATCACACATGACCTCAAATGGTTGCTCCCAGTCAAGGGCAACAATGATCGGGGCCGTGACTAGCCTTTTTTTCAACTCCTCAAAATCCACCCTGCAATCATTAGAAAACACAAAAGGATTATCTTTTTCGAGCAACTTACATAGGGGGTTGGCTATTTTGGAGAAGTCTCTGATTAATCGCCGGTAGAACCTGGCATGCCCAAGGAAGCTCCTTATCGCTTTAACTGATGTGGGAGGTGGGAGCTTTGCTATAACATCAACTTTAGCACGATCCACCTCGATTCCTTTGCATGACACCAAGTGTCCCAAGGCGATACCTTCTTGTACCATGAAATGACACTTCTCCCAATTAAGCACAAGGTTCGTCTCGATACACCTCTTCAACACTCGTGTCAGATTTGCTAGGCACTCATCGAATGAATTTACCACCACTGAGAAATCATCCATGAACACCTTCATTATATCCTCGACCATGTTAGTGAATATTACCATCATGCACCTTTGAAATGTGGAGGGTGCATTGCATAAGCCAAAGGGAATCCTTCTGAAGGCAAAGATCCCGTAGGGACATGTGAAGGAGGTCTTTTCCCTGTCTTCCGGGGCAATGTAAATTTGGTTGTACCCCGAGTACCCATCCAGGAAACAAAAGTGAGACCTCCCTGCCAGTCTGTCGAGCATCTGATCGATGAAGGGAAGTGGGAAGTGATCTTTACGGGTGGCAAGGTTTAACTTTCTGTAGTCCATGCAAATTCTCCAGCCAGTGATGGTCCTTGTGGATATTAACTCATTGTTGTCATTTTTTACAACCGTCATGCCACCCTTCTTAGGGACACATTGCACCGGGCTAACCCAATTATTGACAGAGATGGGAAAAATGATTCCCGTATCTAACCACTTTATGATTTCTTTCTTCACCACTTCCTTCATGTTTGGGTTTAGCCTCCTTTGGTGCTCCCTGGAAGGTTTGTGCCCCTATTCCAGCAGAATTTTGTGCATACAGTATGCCAGACTGATCCCTTTTATGTCTGCCATGGTCCAACCAATGGCAGTCTGACACTCAGTGAGTACCTGTAATAGTTTTTTTGCCTGCACATCTAACAAACTAGATGAGATAATAACAGGTAAAGTAGAATTAGGTCCAAGAAACGCGTACCTGAGATGGGCTGGCAGTGGCTTCAACTCCAGCTTGGGTGGTTCTTCAACAGATGGCTTGGCTGGCGAAGTCTCTCTCTTTTCTAAGTGTAAGGACTCAAACTCGAGAGACCTCGTCCAAACACCTTTTCCTTCAAGCGCTAACACCCATTCTGTCAATTCTTCCCCATTTACCTCACCCAAATTGATCAAACATGCAGCAAGGGGGTCCTCAATAGTTAAGGACTCATCATCTTCCTCCAGTATCACATCCACAACATCAATAAGAGAACAATTGGCAAATTCACTTGGTCGCCTCATGGATTTCTGCACATTGAATGTGATTTCCTCGTCATTCAACCTCATCTTTAGCTCCCCAGTTTCACAATCAATAAGGGCTATCCCTGTGGCTAAGAATGGCCTTCCCAAAATTATGGGAATATCTTCATCCACTCTGCCGTCCAGTATCAAAAATCCGCAGGGAACACAAACTTCCCTACCTACACCAATACGTCATCCAGAATGCATGATGGTCTTTTTACCGTCCTGTCTGCCAACTGCAACAACATAGAGGTTGGTCTAGCTCTACCAATCCCCAACCTCTTGTAGATGGACAGGGGCATAAGATTAATGCTGGCCCCTAAATCACAAAGTGCCTTTGCAAAGGCAAAATTTCCAATGGTGTAGGGAATGGTGAAACTCCCTGTATCAGATAGCTTTTCCGCAATTGGTCGGGTCACAACATCACTGCAGGTCTGAGTAAGCGTCACTGTGGCCAAGTCTTGGAAGTCAAATTTTTGGGACATTAAGTCCTTCATCATTTTGGCATACCCAGGAATCTCATTCAGAGCATCAACCAAATGAATGTTTACCTGTATTTGTTTCAACATGTCCAAGAACTTTTTATACTTCTCATCCTTCTGATACTTAGCCAGACTCTGTGGGAATGGTGCTGGAGGTCTATTTTTCCCAGTGATTTGGGATTTTTCTTTCTCAGGTACCACCTCTATTACCGGTTCTTGGGCTGTCTCCGCTTCTTTCTCAGCCTCGGTCTGTGTGCTGGGTTCTCCCTGTGCAGGCTGCACTGACACCTCAGTTAGTTTTGTTAAATCATCAATTTCAATGGGCACTGGTACGAGTGTCTCAGCCTCTATGCTTTCTCTATCTCTTTCCTGCTCTAAGTCTAAGTCCCCGCCATTTTGTAGACTCACTGCCATCAGCTGCTTTGGACCCTGATCCTTAGGATTTACCTGAGTGTCTGCAAGCAATGTCCCATGAGGACGATTATTCAAAGACATCGAGATCTGGCCCATTTGCACTTCATTATCTTTAATAGCTGACTCTTGTGCATCTACTCTCTCACTTATCTTTGCAGTTGACCCAATAACATGTTGCATAATTGCCTCAAGTCTGGAAAACCCATCTTCCTGTCTACCACCATGTTGTTGCTGAGGGGGTGATAAGCCTGATGTTGATTCTGATTTTGATTATTCTAACCCTGTGGCCTTTGATAAGGCGCCACACTACCGTGAGGTCGCATGGCTCCCATGTTTCCACTATTGTGCTGCTGCTGAGGTGGCCTGTACGACTGATTTTGCTGGCCCCAATTAGTCCACCCTGTCGCTGGCCCCCATAATTCGACACATAGTTCATATTTTCAGGGTAGTGAGGATGATCATATTCAGCATTCCACTGGTTGCCAAGTGGTTGACTAATGCAAGATGTGCATAAGCCCCCATTGGTTGTATCCACAATATGTACCTGCTGCTTCTGCCCTGACTCCTCTACCTTTTTAGTGAGTATGATCAGTTGTGTCATCACGGTGGACATGTTTTCATCAAGAGTGTTTGATGGATCTAATGCCACTGAGTGAACTACTGGAGTGATGGGTGCATTCCTGGTTGTCCACCTCGAATTCTATGCCATTTTATCAAGTAGGATCTGACTCTCTCTCCATGTTTGGCTCAAGAATGCTTCACCAGCTGAAGCATCAACATTTTCTTTCACACTATCTGCCAGACCCATATAAAAATGCTGCCCCAACATCTGCTCTGGAATACCATGATGCGTACAGATAACCAACATCCCTTTAAATCGTTCCCATGTTTCTTGCAATGTTTTCGTTGACTTCTGTCTAAAACTCAAGATTTCATCAATTTGTTGAGCAGTCTTGTTGGGTGGATGGAATTTGTTCACGAACTACTTAACTAACTCCTCCCATGTGGCAATGGAATTGATGGGGAGAGAGTTTAGCCAAGTCTGGGCTTCTCCTGTAACTGAAAATGGAAACAACAACAATTTTATTGCTTCCTGAGTGAGGTTTGGCTGCCTCTAAGTTTTGCAAATCGATAGGAAATTCTTCTATGTATGACCCCGAAAATAGTCCCTTGTTCTGCAGCAAGTGCAACATATTGTTGGTGATCTGAAAAAACTCAGCCTGTACCTAAGGGACTACAATCGCAGTGGCCAAATTCTCCGTCGTGGGTTGTGCCCAGTCATATAAAGGCGCCTCAGGAATGAGAGGCGCCACACCCTATGCAGCTGGATCTACCATGTCATCCCCATTATTGTTCCTATTGTTTAGATCTGCCATGTCAGGTTCAATTTGTTCAATAGATGGTTGTTGTTTGCTTTTCCGGTTGGCCCGGTTCAAGGCCTTGAAAACTTTCTCGGGGTCTGATAAGGCTTCAAATACTTCACCAGTTCTCGATGAGTTTCTAGGCATGCACCTGTACAACCAAGTTAGCAAACGTTAAAATTCCAATGTATAGATTGAAAGTGAAGAAAATTGACTACGCTTAAGAATTTTGTATTTCTTCCAACTCTAATTGATAGCACCGTTAATTCCCCGGCAACGACACCAAAATTTGATCACGCCCAACTATGCCTTATAAAAAGGACTAAGCGGACGTTGCAAATATAATCTGAGTATTATGCCCAGAGTCGAATCCCACAGGGAATTAACCTATCAATTATTGTTGTTAGACTCACTCGATTCTTTATAATTAACCTCCCAGAGATTACGAATAACAGTTGTTGGTGTTTTTACGAACTAAGACTGAATGAAAATAATTAAACTAGAAGATAACTATTGTTAGGTTGTAAACAAATGTGAGAAGGATCTAAGGTTATGGTTTCCGTTGCTGATGAAATCACTTCTTGTATATTTCATATTGTTTGGCCTAACCGTCTCTATCAATCATGAGCACTATTGTTACCATGAATCTCTCCCGAGTAATTACGATAATTTACTAAATGCACTCTCCCGAGTTACGCTAGCTAGCTTTTATTATAGCTCACTTTAGATTGCACCCAAGGTATCGTTATCCCTAATCCAACCTTTAAACCCTCGGTTATGGATCCCTCCTATACTTTGGGAGCGGTGTTGTTCAACATCTATCTAAATATGCACTCTCTCCCGAGTAGATACATACTAAATAGGCACAGCTAATTGAGGGCCCTTCAATCAACTACAATATGAACTTAGTTGAACAAATAAAGATTAAAACCAAGCAAACTATATTAATATAACAAGATGTTAATCCTCAACAGGGTTCACCAAAACCTTAGACTAAATAAATTAGCTACTCATAATTGTACAGAACATAACAATAGAAGAATTCATCAACAATGACAAAAATACAAGGAAGAGAGATGAGATTTGATGCCCAATTGCCCTCCTTGCCTTTGCTTTTCTTGAACAAGAATCTAAACCTTGATAATACTCTCTTTTGGGCGAGCTGAACCTTATATAGGTTAGGTGGAATTGTCCCAAGCTTCCAATTTTACCCCTGAAAATAACTCGTGCGAACTAGACTAGCGCGACCGCGCTAGTCGGCGCGCTAATGGCTAAACATTCTGCCTGGGATCGTTGGGCTAGCGCGGTCGCGCTAAGACCGCGCTAATGGGCTTTCATTGTCTCTGGCACCTGGACTAGAGCGACCGCACTAGTGGACTAATAGTCTGCCTCAACACTTTTCTTCCTTCTTTTCACACGCTAAAAACTCCAAGGGGCCCTTCTTCTTCAATCTGACTCCAAACACCATCCTAGGTCCTCATATGCACACTTTGCTCCTGCGAAACATAAAATCCACAATTAGAGCCATTTTAACATTATTTAACATTATTTAACATTCCTAAGACAGTGAAGCATCATCAAGTAGGAGTATAAATATGCGCTATACTATGTGAATCTAGCCTATTATCAACCACGATCGTGAAGGGTAAAATTATGTTGTGTATTTTGTGAACCCTGAATCCGATCACGAGGTGGGTGAACGCGATCATGAAAAAAGAGGCTTGGCATGGGTATTTAATGCCTAATTTCGGGATTTTTAGCTCATTTTCATAAATTTTAAGGTTTGTAGAACAAATCAAGGTAATTTTGGTGATGTATTTTATCCAAACACATTAGGGTAAGTTTTTCTAACTTGATTTTGATAAGGGAAAAGGGCCAAATATATCCCTCTACTTTGGTATATTATTCACTTCTTCCCACAATTAACTATCAGGCCAAATTTACCCCAACCGTTAACCAAACGTTTTAAAAGTACCCTCCACCTAAGGGATATCCAGCATATTAAAAAAATGACTACAATGACCCGACCGATCATTTTGAGAATTAGCGTCTCGTTCGGTGGATTAAGGTCTCAAGTAGATTTGTATTGTGTATTATGAATTGCGCGTGTGGTTGAGTTTGATTTTAAGATGTTTCGACGTTGATTTGGAAGAATGATTCTTGTTTTAGAAGCTTAAGAAGTAAAAGTTGAATGGAGTTTGACTTTGTGTAGACAATTCTGGAATGGTTTTTTGATGATTCCAATAGCTTCGTATGGTAATTTTGGACTTAGGCATATGTTCGGATTTGAATATGGAATTCCGTAGGTTCATTTGATGCATTTTGGCGAAAATTGTAAAGTTGAAGGTTTGACCGGGAGTTAACTTTGTTGATAGTGGGTTCATATTGCGATTCTGGAAATTGGTATAGCTCCATTGTATCATTTGGGGTTGATTTGGTATGATTCGGCGCGAGTTGTAAAAGTTAAAAGTTCATTAAATTCAATATGAGGTACGATTCGTAGTTTTGATATTGTTGGATGTGATTTGAGGCTTTGAGCAGGTCAGTGTTATGTTATGAAGCTTGGTGGTATGTTTGGATGGGGTCCCGAGGGGTCCCAGGTGTGTTTCAGACAGGTTTCAGATCATTTGGATCATGTTGGGTAAAGCTGGTTTGGGCACAAATCTGGTGTGGTCACACTTGCGGACCACTAGGCGCAGGTACGGTAACCGCAAGTGCGTACGAGAAGGGTCGTAGGAGCAAATGCAAGACTAGATGAGGAAGACCACGAAAGCGGAAGCTTGGGCGCATCTACACATCCGCAGAAGCGGAACAGTGAGTGCTTACGCGCAAGCGCATAAACGCATGCATGGTCGAATAAGCGACATTTGACTAAGGTATGGTATTATCGCAAAAGTGGATTATTGGCTGCAAACGACCTTGCAAAAGCGACCTTTGGACCGCAACAACGGAATTCCTGACAGCTTGTTTATATTTTGAGGGTTTGACCATTTTTATCATATCTTTAGTTGTAGAGCTCGATTTTGGTGATTTTTGAGAGGTTCTTCACGATTTGAACTGGGGTAAGTGTTCTTTACCCGGATTTGATTGTATTTCACGATTCCGTCTGTGTTTTTATCATTAAATTAGTGCTTTGAGTTGGACAAAATTGGAGATTTTTGTAAAAGCTTTCTAATATATAAAATGAGGATTTTAAGGCCGATTTGATGTCGGAATTGGATAATTTGATATGTATGGACTCGTATCGGAATGCATATTTGGACTTTTTGAGTCTTATCGAGTTTCGAGGTGCGGGCCCGAGGTTGACTTTTTAGTTTTCATTAAAGATCGAAACTTAATAATCCAAAATTATTTCCTATGGTTTTTATTTATGATATTGAGTTATTTTGGCTAGATTTGAGCCGTTCCGAGGTTGTTTCACGCGTGAAGGTCATTTTAGAGTATCGATTTGGCTTCTTTGAGGAAGTATCATGCCTAACTTTGTGTGAGGGAACTACCCCTTTGGATTTGAGTTGTTTGTGCTATTTGTGTTACGTAAAGGCCGTGTACGCGAGGTGACGGGTGCGTACTCGGGCTTATATGTGTAAATTGACCGGTTTGGATTCTTAGGCTTGTTTCACATATTTGTTTGAAATTGTTAGCCCATGTTATCTTTTAATTGTCATGTTTACTCTCACATGCTTATTTGAAGTGTTTAACACATGTCATTCCTTTATTTGTCAAGTCTTCTCTTATATGCTTTATTTGAAGTTATACATCTTTTATCATTATGTGACTTCCTTTATTGTTGAGTTATTCTTAATTGGAATTGTTGTTACATGATATACTTTTGTTGCCGGGTTATTTTCATGCATTTAGACGTAGTTGCTATTTCTCCCTCATTGAGCTATTCTTATTGTGACTAGTATTCTTCATTGTGGTTATTCTTTGCGAGCTCGTTCTTCTGCTTCTTTGTGTTCCAAAGCTCTTGAGCTGATTTACTTGTCGCATTCTCGTGTTATTATTGTTGTTGTTGTTGTTGTACTCAGATTGTTGAGCCGAGGGCTATGCACGGTTTTGGTATTGACATTGTTCAAAGGAAGTATTGTGGAATATGGGCGCATGTTGTGAAGGTTATTCTATTGTGTTGTTGTGTTTATGGCACGTGATATTGTTGGGAAGATTTGTTCGGCTGTTTGAACGAGGTTTTTGCCGTGCTATTATTACTATTGATGTTGCACATGCAGTGTGACAAAGCGGGCTATATCTGTGTGTTGCGCATGTGGCGAGACAAGGTGGGAACATTACGATGCGCCTGCGGCGAGACAAGGCTGGCATTACTTTATTATTAAGCATGTGGCGTGATAAAGTGGGCTATGTCGGGGATTGATTTTTGATGGCCTGAAGGCATTTTTGTTGTTGATATTTGTGTAGTGGCGTGCCTAACTTGTGTGAGTTTTACCTTATGCAAATCGTGGGGATCATTTCTTATGTGTTGTTAATTTCCTTTACTCTTACTCGTTGGCCTGAACTGTGATAGAACACTTGCACAAGCATACACGTAATTAATCACCCTATCAGTTTAAGAAGATGGATCTTGATGTTGTTGATCATTCATACATACCTTTGTCTGATTGCCTTCTATGTGAGAATTTTCTATTGGCATGTGAGTCGTCCGTGCAATTACTAATTGTAATGAGGGCACAAGATGCCAAGTGATTAGGGTTCACGAATTGGGACCCGTGAATTGTGATTATTTTGAGGTTGGTACCTTGTGGAGATTATTGGATAGACCATGTGTGAAAGCTGTTATTCTTATCTAGTTGCTACTTATCCTTCCTTTATTTGTTTTCACCGTATTTAAACGGTGTTTAGCTCCTCTACTATGTTATTGCTTGTTGTGTTCTGCTGCTAATTGTTGTTTCTATTTCCTATTGCAAGGCCCATATTATTGTTGTCATTATGTGTAGTTTTGTAGTGATAGCGTACTTTGTTAGTTCTATACCTATACTTATCCATGTTATCTTGTCCAGTAGGTGTCTTGACTGTCCCTCATCGCAGAGGTTAATCTCGATCCTTACTGGGTACCGCTGTGGTATACTCATACTACGCTTCTGCACACTTTTGTGCAGATCCAGGTACTTCGGAGTCGGTCGATTGCTAGCTAGTTGTATGAATCTTGCTGTGGGGAATCAAGGTAAACCTACTGCTGTGTTCGCAGGCTTCATAGTCACCTGCTAATATTGTACTTGCACTGTTTTATCTCTATTTTGAAACAATTGTATTTTTAGGCTTTCTAGCAACTCAGTAGAGCTTATGACTTGTACTACCGGTTTTGAAATTGTGTGTTTTGTATAGAGATTTCAAAATTGTGGTTGTCATGCGTTAGGTAAATATTGCTATTATTCTTAGTAAATGTTAGGATTACCTAGTCCTTAAGACAAGGTGACATCACGACATCTTACAGAGGGAAATTTGAGTTGTGACAAGTTGGTATCAGAGTTCTAGGTTCATAGGTGCTATGAGTCATAAACGAGTTTAGTAGAGTCATGTGGATCGGTATGGAAACGTCTGTACTTATCTTCGAGAGGCTACAGAACTATTAGGACAGTTTCACTTCCTTTATTCCTATCATGCGATTTTATTGATCTCAGAGTTTGAGCTTTTATCATTCCATTCTCTCACAGATGGTGAGGACACGAGCTAAAATTACTAATGACGCTAGCCCGGAGCAGGTGTTGCTAGGGGACGGGGCAGAGGCCGAAGAGGAGCACGTGCCATAGTAGGGCACCTACTAAAGCAGCAATGTTAGAGCCGCTAGTAGCTCCGGTTGGGGGCCAGGCACCAGAGGCGCCTGTTGTTAACCCCGGACTTCTGGAGACTTTAGCACAATTCCTGGGCATGTTTGGTACATTGGCTCAAGCGGGGTTGATCCCGTTTGTGCCAGCTACTTCACAGATCAGGGAAGGGACTCAGACTCCCGCTGCCTGTACTCTAGAGTAGGGAGTTCACGTTGGTCAGGTTTCGGGCGTCATGGCGACACAATATGCGATTCCAGTTCAGCTCATGGTTAGGGAAGCAACACCCGAGAAAGAAAAGCTCAGACTTGCAAGGTTCAAGAAGTATGATCCTCGTACTTTGTGTGGTTCGGCTTTAGAGGGTGCACATGACATTCTAGAGGAGTGACACCGCATTCTACTCACCATGGGTATTGTGGAGACGACTGGAGTTGCTTTTACTATGTTCTAGCTTAAGGGAGCGACATATCAGTGGTGGTGAGCGTATGAGTACGGCAGTCCAGCCGATGCAACTTCACTGTCATGGGTTTAGATTTTAGAGATGTTCTTGAGAGAGTTTGTTCCTCAGACCTTTTGGGATGCATGGTGCGCGGAGTTTGAGAAGTTGCGCCAGGGCACTATATCAGTGTCAAAGTATTCCATTAGATTCAATGATTTGTCCAGACATGCACCTACTTTTGTCACCGCAGTTAGAGAGCGATTTCGTAGGTTCATTGAGGGGCTCAAGCATGATTCGGTTCAACATGGCTTGGGAGTTGGAGTCAAATGTTTTATTTTATCAGGTGGTAGAGATCGTTCGCCGATCAGAGGGCATGTGGGACCAGGAGAGGGAGGACATGCGAGTCTAGGAGAGAGAGGGAAGGTGAGGTAAGGAGATAGATGATAGGGAGGCTAAGAGGCCTCGTAGATTGGAGATATCTACTGGTCCTTATTTTGGAGGCAGGGTACAACATGGTA
The DNA here is from genome assembly GCA_005239495.1 of Nicotiana undulata. Lineage (NCBI taxonomy): Eukaryota > Viridiplantae > Streptophyta > Magnoliopsida > Solanales > Solanaceae > Nicotiana > Nicotiana undulata. The sequence goes on along the minus strand of ML257800.1, from coordinate 19,272 downwards.
GAGGTTTTGTGGGTTAGCTTGTTCAGTTTGCACTTTAGGCTTCGCTCGATGTTTCAGGTACCCATGGCTCTCAGAGGTACTCGTACCGCAAAGTTTCCACGGCCACATCAGCAGAGAGGTTGCTTTGAGTGTGAAGACACCAGCCACATGTGTCGCGCCCCTTTTTTCCTCGCGGAGTCCAGGTTTCGACATTCTTGGGACAACTCATTTCCTTTTGGGAAGGGGTATAGAAATTGAAGAGACGCCACCTAACAGATTAAAGGTGCGTTAGGGAACCTAATGCAAATGACTCATAAACCGGTTTACGTTACCAGAGATTGGGTAAGGGCTTGAAATTACCTTGAGGGGAAGGTGTTAAGCACCCCTCGAGGTCCACAACGGTGGGTCCCAGCCAAACTCATTTTTGTGAATTAGTCATTAAGGAAATAAAGCAGTTTAAAAACGTAGGGATCATTAAAAACGAGGAATAAAGGGGTCCTAGGTTTATTAGCCTATAGGATCACTTCTGTGCAATACTTGGTAAACTCTCCTCAAATAGAGGTGTTACGTGTGGCATTGGCGCACAAGTCATCATATCCTTTACTACCTAATTACCCACCCCTTAATGGTTATATAAGCGATTCTAATTAAATGCGTACTCTATGCGTGCATTACCCGTCCCTTGCCTATGGTCCTGGAGGTGTTTAGGACTTCTAGTTAGGGTGGTTCTAGACTCACCTACGGTACTTAAAAGGAGAAAATATAAGCGACAAACAAAACAAATATGACTGTCATATAACAGAGCAATTAAAGGCTCACATTTACCTCCACAAATAAGCAGACAATTGCACGTCTCAAACAACATTTTTAAAACACTTTAAAGGGTCCTATAGCAGGATATCTAAGTGAGCATAAAGCAGAATAGGCAACATTTTATTAAAGCGAGACAATGGATACCTAATCAGTTTGCCTATTGATTTTATGGCTTCCTGAATCTGGGCAGTTTATAAACAGTCAAACACAAAATACAATTTTACAATTTCAAGATTTTAGTTGTCCTATAGGCTTGCCTAGGTGAGGATCAGTAGTATCCTATAAACATGATATCTAATCGTTAATCAGAACCATAATAAACCAATGATCGATTTTTAAACGGGCTGATTTTATTCATTAGACCCTATAGGCATGCTGTCTAGGTGCTAAATAACCACAAAAATTACATAACTGGTTTTACATTTTCATCTCTATAAGCATGATATCTAGGTGTTGAGACTGTTTTTATGCATATCCCTTATGGGCCTAATGATGAAACTGATTTTTATACGATTTAACTGTCACGACCCGAATTTTCCTCCGAACGGTCTCGTGACGGCACCTAGTCTCTAAGACTAGGTAAGCCTAAAACATACGAAAAATAAGACAACATAACAATAAAATAGAAAAGGAGAAGTGTATATATATATATATATATAACTTAGCTGCTCGGCATTTACAACTATTACTTTCCCAAAACCCGGAACGCCACAAAATCACAAGCTCTGAACTATTGTAGCTCTATACAAAGGAATAAGGAAAATGTATCTAAATATCTCCTATATCTATACGGGAGTAGAAGGGGACTCATGAGATTCTGCGGACGCGGCAGAGTTACCTCGCGGTCTCCTGAGCAGCTGCTAAGATGCGCCTAGCCATGGTACGGTGTGCTGGTACCTGGATCTGCACATGGGGAAAACATGCGCAGGAAAGGGCGTGAGTACTCCACATTCGGTACTCAGTAAGTGCCAAGCCTAACCCGAGTCAAGTAGTGACGAGGCCAGGTTGAGGCTCTACTGAGTTTTAAAATAAGTCAGTTGTAAGTTAAAGCAGTGATATATAAATAAGCAATAATAAACAGAATTAACGGAAACAGGAAGGAATAATGAAAGAAAGATAGCTCTCAGCTCAGCACAACATATATCTCAACAGTAAATATGCAATGTAGTACAGGGGGAAAGCTCCCGGATCTCTGTCCGTAGTCTAAATTTAAATATGCGAATTAGTAGCAAATAAGAGGAATTCAAGTAAGGACAGGTAGGCATGCTTATTCCTACGCTAACTACTCAGTTATAACATAAAGCAATATTATAGCAATGAAAATGATCCATGTCATGGAAGGAAAAAGTGGAATTTTAGCAACAATGACCCGTGTACGCACTCGTCACCTCATGTACACGGCGTTCACATAACAAAATCAGTATAAAAATGCCTAAGGGAAATCCCCAACACAGAGTTAGGCAAGCCACTTACCTTGACTGCGCTAATCAACTCAATACCACGCTCTTGCCACGAGTATCCGACTCCGGGTGGCCCAAATCTAAACAATTTGATTGCATAATGTAAATATCACTTCAAGGAGACAAAATAGCTAATCATTTCTAAGCTAATACACGAAATTAGGAAATTCGCCCAAAAGGTCCCCCGGGCCCACGTCTCGGAAAAGGATAAAGTTTATAAATTCCGAACACCCATTCACTCACGAACTCACTCGAACAAGAATCGTCAGAATCCGATGTCAAAAACTCCCTAAATCCTCAGATTTCTACTTGGGGAAGTTTCATCCCAATTTCATGATTTTTCACCATTTTCATTGATTAGATTGAGGAAGTTGATAGAGATTAATGGTATACCAATGGATTAAGGTTAGAAAACATTACCTATGATCCTCCTCTTTGAATCCCACTGCAAATCGCCAAATCCCGAGCTCTAAATCGATTTTGGAGTTATGAATTTCAAACCCTCTGATTTTTGGTATAACAGCCCAAGGATTTCGCACCTGCGACTCCATGATCGCACCTACGGAATTTCCATCGCAGGTGCGGAAACTCATTAAGCACTCTGGGATCGCACCTGTGGATGCTGGGTCGCAGATGCGCGTCGCACCTGCGGATACCCCTCCGCACCTGTGAGCCTGGCCTACATGGACTAAGCCGCACCTGCGTGCTTACCTTCGCACCTGCGGGTCCGCACCTACAGGAAAACCATCGCAGGTGCGAGACACCAGAACCAGCAATGGTTCAGCAACTCTCAAGGTTCCAAATTCACCCGTTGGGCATCCAAAATAGCCCCGAGGCCCCCAGAACCTCAACCAAACCTACCAACTGACCCTAATAGCTCATTCAAACTTGGCCGAGCCTTAAAAACACATCTCATAACATCAAAGTCATCAAATATGCGTAGATTCAAGCCTAAGAACTTATGAAATTTCTAAAATCCACATTCGATGCCGAATCACGTCTAAACTCATCCGATGACCTCAAATCTTGCACACAGGTCATAAATGAAATTATGGACCTGCTGTCACTTTCGGAATTCCATTCCGAGTCCGATATCAAAATTTCACCTATCGGCCGAAATCGCCGAAATTCTAACTTTGGCCAATTCAAGCCTAAATCTACAACTGACCTCGAAAACATATTTCGAACATGCTCCTAACCACGAAATCACCCAACGGAGCTAACGGAATCGACGAAATTCCATTCCGGATCTGTCTTCACACAACTCTAGCTACGACCTAATTTCAAAGGCTAAAATCCCTATTTAAGGACTATGAGTCCAAAATCACTCCGAATTTCTCCACTCAATACTCCGACAATTTTCAATAATATAAATAGACATGGGAGAAGCAGTTATTAGGGGATCGGGGCGCTAACTATCAAAATAACCGACCGGGTCGTTACATTAACTATAGGCATGATATCTAGGCGAGTGCAAATAAAGTCCTAGAATATGATTTCTAATACACATAGGAAAGTTTATGAACATGGTTATTAAGGCAGATTTGATAAACAACCTAGAAACTGGATTTCTAAGTAGACGTGAGTATGCAAAATTTGAGAAGTGGAAGTTTAGAACAAATAATATGATGAACCTATAAGCATGTTTGCTAGTGCACATAACAATCCTATAAGCATGGTTTCTAATGCATATAGATAGTCATAACAATCCTAGGAGCATGATTTCTATTCGATTCCCCATAATATATATATAAAAGTCCGCCCTATTTTACTAATATCCCCAATATCTATTTTACAAGAATTATTATTACAGACCAAAGATAAATGAATTACACAAATAAGAACACTATACTATAGGGAGCCTGGATAGGCCCAAAAGTAAACTTGGAAAACCAGGCCTTCAACCAAGTCTGAATTGCCAACATCTCATAGTATCCAAGAGGGTATCCTGGTGCATCAAAGTTCCCAAGGGCCTCAGGGATCCCGGACAATGATCACACCAAGAATCCTTTAAAGAAAATAATTTTTGTGCATAAGTGTGGAAGAACAAGCCCAGTGTGTCAGAGTTCGGAGGAGTCTCAAGGACTCCTAGGCAGTGCTCACACTAGAGGGGCAGGACCCTAGATATTCTAAGAGTAGGAGTGGAAAGTAGTGCTTGAAAGTAGAAATAGTTATAAGAAAATAGTTTAGAAGTAAACAGTTTAGGGGTAAAACAATTTAGAAGTAAAACAATTTGAAAGTGAAACAGAGTCATTGCAGCACTTCTAAGTTCAAAGAAAGATTTTCAGCAATCAAACAAGATCACAACAATTCACAACCATTTCAAACAAGTTTCGGATTGCCTAGATTTAACTTAATCCATTAGTTATCACTAGGTGGGGCACATAGCATGCTGGGAGCAGAATAATAATAAACAAAGAACCATACCAAGAAGGGTAGTAAGGGTTGAGAACATAGAAGTCATTAGTCGGGAACACATAAAACAAACCAGTAAAGAAAGCATGCTAGTTAGCTAGACTCAATAGGACCTAGTGATGCTAATTAGAAGCAATAGACAACAAGCACATAAGTTTAAAGAGCCAGATTACATAGCACTGGATAAGACAGAAGTAATCATGCAGACTTATAGCAGTAGACATGAAAGACATAGAACTAAATGCATGAGTGGTCATGCAAATCAATTCATAGAAATGACATGGATTTTGTCACGACCCCAAAACTACCCAGGCCGTGATGGCGCCTATCGTGATACTAGGCTAGCCAATCCACTACACATAACATAAGGAACTTTTCATTTAATTCAATATTAACCAACGATTTATAAAATTACCATTTTTAGCATTTCAAACAAGTAGAGATAAGTAAGACATCTAAACACTGCCCCAAAACCCAGAGTCATCAGTCATGAGCATCTAAAAGGAAATACAAATTTGTACTATTTCCTTAATACAAACAAGTCTGAGAATGTACATAATGACGAAATAGGAAAGAGAAAGGCGAGGTTGTGGACGCCGTGCAGCTACCTCGCAATCTCTGAAAGGCTCCAAAGAGAAAAAATCTGCTCTCACTCAGTCCTGGCACCTGAATTTGCAGACAAGGTGCATGGAATAACGTGAGTACGCCAACTTCGTAAGTAACAATTATAACTAAAGACTTGAGTGCAGTGACGAGCATTTAACGATCATGTAAAGCCATATAATAAGCAACAATGAAAATAATTTTAATCGAGTCAGAAATCTATATTCCGATTATTTCATAAAATCTCTAGTTTTCCATTTAAAATCTTGTATAAAACATTTGTTCAACATTTTCATTAGAGGCTCAGTGTAAAGAAGAGTGAAAATAGTAGTTTCATAAAAATATCAGTGTGTCACTCACAAATAAAGCCTCTTGGGCAAGCCTCTCAGTCACTCGTGACTCTACTCTCATAAGTCAATGCTCACACTCAGCACTCTCACTCAACATGTACCATATAACAACTGCTACGGTGTGCAACCCGATCCATATAATAACCGCTACGGTGTGCATCCCAATTTATAATAGTAACCGCTGCGGTGTGCAACCCAATCCATAATAGTCGACTGCTCTCACTAGGGGTGTACAGACTCCGGAGGGGCTCCTATAGCCCAAGCGCTATATTGCTGCAACGTGCAGTTCGATCCAATATCTCGCTGCGGCGCGTAACTCGATCCACATACATATCGCGGCGGCGTGCAGCCCGATCCGTATATATATATATATATATATATATATATATATATTGCTGTGGCGTGCAGCCCGATCCAATACTATCCTCATAATCCGGCTCTTGGCCTCACTCAGTCATCCTCACAAGCCACTCGGGCAACTCATCACAAATCACGGGGACTCAGCCGCGAATATCTTTCATTATTTAATAACAGAGTGATGAACATGAATAAACAATGAACAAGTTTAAATCATGACTGAGATTGTATTTTCTATCAAAGACAGTGTGAGAATAGAAGAAAAATACCCCTAAGGGTCCAAACAGGTCGGCACAAGGCCCCAAACATGGCGTACAACCCAAAATATAGAATCAATCTCTTAATTACGGGATATCATATGATTTCAAATCAAATACGCAGCTTAATAGTCGCTACAGGACGAACCACGACACAATCCCTACAGGTGCACGCCCACACGCTCATCACCTAGCATGTGCGTCACCTCATTTATCAATACAATACGAAATACCGGGGTTTTATTACTTACCTCAAATCGGACGAAAATCTACTCCGCAAGGCCATTTCCGCTCGACTCGACCACAAATCACCCCGAATCTAATCCAAAATCAGTATATTATCATTAATATATGCTAAAAGAACTAAGCCCACATCAAAATTATCAAGTTAGACCACAAATCCCGAAATTGGCCAAACTCGACCTCCGGGCCCACATCTCGAAATCAAATTTTTTTTACAAAACTAGAAACCTCTTTCACTCACGAGTCCAACCATATCAAATTTACTCCAATCCAATAACAAAATCCCATTCAAAACCCCAAAAATCCAACTCAAGAATTCTTCCCCATTTCCCCCAATTTTCTACCTCAAATCATAAATTAAATAATGAAATTAAAGGCATAATCATGGAGTTTGACCAAAATTAGATAGAAATCACTTACCCCATTCCATATGGTGAAAATCGCCTAAACAATCGCTTCAATCCGAGCTCCATAGCTCCAAATATGTTAAAAATGGCCGAAACCTCGATATATAGCTTCTGCCCAGGTATTTACTCATCGCGATAGCGGAAAATGATTCGCGATCGTGAAGCACAAATTTTCTCAGCCCAAAATTTGCCCTTCGCGATCGCAAAGATCAAATGCCCAGCTCTTCCAGACAACCTCTAGTATAATGGTCATTACCTTTTGTACAAAACTCCAAATTGCAAATGGTTTGACTTTTAGAAATCTATACACCAAAGGCTACAACTTTCATTCCTTTATCATTTCCTAATTCCTTATGGATTACGAGATACAAGCTGCCAAAGTTAGACCTATGCAACACAATGTGATTTCCAAACTCATTCCAGATAGTCTGTAGAATATCAACCATAACTCTTTAGAAACAACTCCAAATTACGAAGTGTTTGATTTTCTGGATACTAGACACACAGATCAACAACTTTCATTTTTGGATCATCTCAAAATGCCTTATAGATTTCAAGATACAAGCTTCCAAAGTCGGGTCAGTGCAACAAAAAATATCCTCTACGCGATCGCGAAAGGCCTTCCGCGATCGCGATTCACTGGCATTTTCTCTCATTTTACTCATCGCGATCGCGACCAATTCCCCGCGATCGCATAGCACACTGCTGTAGCCAAAAACCAGCAGCTAAAATTTGCCTACAAATGGTCCAAAACCACCCTGAAACTCACTCGAGTCCCTTGGGACCCCGACCAATCATACCAACACATCCCATAACATCATATAAACTTAGTCGAGCCTTTGAATCACTCAAAACAACATCAAAAATACCAAATTAACCCCGAATTCAAGCCTAAGGATTTCTAAACTTCTAAAATTCGCAAGCGATGCCGAAACCAACCAAAACACGTCTAAATGACCTGAAATTTTGCACACATATCACAAATGACACTACGAACCTACTCCAACTTCCGGAATTCCATTCCGCCCCGATATCTAGTTTTCCACTGCCAACCGAAAATCACTAAATTTCAAATTTCGCCAATTCAAGCCTAATTCTACCATGGACCTCCAAATAACATTCCGAACACACTCCTAAGTCCCAAATGACCTAACGAAGCTATCCTAACTATAAAAACCACATTCCGACGTCATATACCTATAAGCCAACTTCCTGTTGACTTTTCCAACTATTTAACCAACTTAAGAGACTAAGTGTCTCCTTTCTCTCCATAATCACTCCGAACACGAGCCAATTGACCCAACACAACATAATAGAGCTGAACCACATATAATGAAGCCAAAATAGGGGAAACAGGGCTAAAACTCTCGGAACGACCGATCGGGTCGTTACAAATTTAATTACACAGATGTCACACCTCTTTTTTCACTAACCCTGATTAATGAAGGGGTGATGAGGGAGTTTTTCCACTTTAAGTGACATTATTCGGTTTTGGGATTTATTATTATTTTTCAGAGTCGCCACCCGGATTTTTGACGATTCTCCGGGACACCGTTTTGTTGTGAAAATCCCAAACCGAGGAATTTGACTCTGTTTTGATTTGTCTGCGACCAGAAATCCGAGTAAGGAATTCTGTTAACCTGGGAGAAGGTGTTAGGCATTCCCGAGTTCTGTGGTTCTAGCACGGTCACTTAACTATTATTATTTGGCCTAAATTATCTGATTATTTACGTGTTTTAGCCCGTTGCATATTTAAACCCTTTGAAATTTAGCCGCTTTTGATAAGTATGAATTTATCTTGAAAACAAGTCACGAGAACGTGCACTCGTTATGCTTTTGTACATGTTACAATTACGCCACATGAAATGCACCCGTAATTGCAACACGTGATTTTAATATAGTTTTGAGTTGAGGTCAGGGACATGAGTTGTCACACCCGAGTGTAGATTACATGGTCAAGACTAATGATCATGACGGTTTTATAATGCCTATTTGCGGTGATATTCGATTAGTCTTTATTCTTTCCATTTGAAGGAGTATTTTAATTTTAAAATCAATTAGGACGTTTATGAATTTGTTCTGGACAAGTTACGTTGGCGTATACTTGTTGTTTTCTGAGCACATGGCAAAACACGTCACATGAAATGCACCCGTGATTGCTATGTACATTCAATTAACATTTGAAGTTGAGGGTCGGGGGCATGAGTTGCCACTCCCGAGTGTAGTTTAGAGCAATTTTGAGGTAATGATCGACTTTTGTCTAATTTCAAACTGAAGGTATTAATTCTATCTAAGGAATTACCTAAATGAGATTCACTAGCCTAAAGATAGCAGGTTTTGGGCTATGGACATTTTAGCCTCTTGATTATTTCAACTCTTTGGCCAATCCTAATTGTATCTAGTTTTGGGATGATTCAAAATTAAATAGCTAAACAATCAAGAGCAGATGCGCCGATATATTTAACGTTTGTGTTGTAGTAAAAAAAAGTAGATTTTTGATTACAAATATTAACGTTACTTGCATCAGATTTCTTCGGCCATTTGACCTACATACCATACACGAATAATTGTATATTGCTCATAGTTCTAACAGAGAACCTTTATCAGAACAGCTCATATAACAAAAATAGACTGCGCAAACTTTTCGAGTTAAAAACTATCTGGTACTTTTAGGGCAGAATTGATACCACTACAATAGTTTGATTGATAGAATAATGATTTAACACAATTAATGAGTCTACGATTCCGGATTCCATAACTGTTATGGTAGACATTCTAAGAAATGTAACTGAGTTACAAATTTCGATATAGTCCAGTCCTTATTACAACTGCAAAATGTATACAATAGACTGTAAATACGCTATTACATTGTTCTTAAATTAAAATACAGGTTTTTCTAAATAATAAGAAAAATAAGAGGAACAGAGTTTAGTTGCTACTCCTTTGCAAGCCAACAACCTTCGTCCTTTGAGACCTGTATTCTTCAGCCTTAGTCTCGACTAAACTATACAGATTTATGTGCACTGCAAAAGACTCAGTCTGATCATTTCTGGAGATCAGATTCAACCTTTTAAATGCTGTCACCATAGTGACATCCGATTACATAAGGTCTGAGTTGTCCAGACCAACACTTAAACATCTTATGGTGTGAACTTGACCATGAAGGGGTCAGATTCACTACCCTTTGGTGCCATCTAATGACTCTATTATGACTTTATGGATATAAGATTAAATCACAGAAGCATTTAAGAGGTCATTTTACTGTTATGATCACACATAGATGAACAACCAGATTTCAAGGAGTAATCCTGGATTCATAAGAAAGAGAGACAAACATGTTTTATGCATTTTATCTTAGATTGAATTTGACCATAAGGGGGGGGGGGGTCTGATTCAGACCTAGAGATGCAAACTTGTGTGACATTTTTGTAATCACACCCATACTTCAGCCAGTATTCTCTTGAATACTTTGACTACTCTTGGCTTTTTTTAGAGAATGAATCAGCCCATTCAAAGGTTCTGATTCTTTACTCTGTAGCCTTCTTTAATACATACTTTATACCTCTTGAAGGGTGATTTCCAACACCCTAAGCTACTGTTTATGCACCATTAAAGGGGTGAATTTGACTATTAAAAAGTCATATTCATCGACCCTAGTGCCAATATTCTGACCTATCTAGAGACTTGATTATTGCATCTCTTTATTGACCAAGGAGACTCAATTGAATAAGCATATTTCTGTACTTTTATGGGAAAAATATGACCATAGAGAAGGTCAGACTCAACATCCTAGTTTAGATTTTATACTAAATGGATTTCTTCAAATTAGTATCTAGCAATACCCCCAATGCATCTTAAACAATTTGAGAGAAAAAACAGAATAACTCCAAGGTTTTTAGATATCACACACATAAAGTATATGTCCAGATTCCTTAACTAATGCTACTTCAAACTTATGGGTCAAGAACAGAGAAGAAGATTCAGCTTAGCATGATCTCAAAAACATAGCAAACATGAAATATTCAACATCAAGTTAACACAAGTTCTGGATCTAATAATTTCATTTAAAGTTCTTGGTTACATACCTCTTTTGAAGAGAAAATACAAGGNCAGCAACCAAAACAGATCAGCAACCAAAAGCAAAACTGAACAGCCCCAGCAAGAATTCAAACCAAGAACTTCGAGTATAGGTCCTTAAGGCTCTCAGAATCAGGATATCAAAGGAGAAATGGAAACTGAGAATCCAAATGATGCACTGATGAATTTTTGTACAAAATAAGTAGCCAGATTTTTTTTCTTTTTTGTTTTCCTATGGATATTTGAAATTTGTTTTTAGCAAGCAGTTGCTATTTTTTCTTAGGTGTATCCCCAGATTTTAGCAGTAAAAAAAAAGGGTCCCCAAGTTTTAGCAGTAAAAAAAAAGGGTCCCCAAGTTTTAGCAGTAAAAAAGAAGGTCCCCCGGTTTTAGCAGTAAAAACAAGGTCCTGGTGAATGTGAAGAGAGAGTCCCTTTATAGGTATTTGGGAATGGGTTACCTTTTTAGAATATTCCTAATTCAAAAAGCTGTAAATAGTACATAATAGTACATAGGGCAGCTGTCAACCTTATCTTTTTGGACAGCTGCCCCTATTCTAGAATATTCTTACCTATTAAAGACCTTTCTACCCTTAAAACATCTGATTTACTAAGTCTATATTACCTATTGTACCATTTGGAGCCCCTGAATTTACCATTTGGTAATCAAGGTTACTCACTTGGGCTATTACTTAACTTTAGTTAACTAACACTAGTTATGTCCTTTAGGTGACTACTAGTTGTTCTTAACTAAGGTTAGGTCAACTAATTAGATTAGGAGTTTAAAGTTAGTTTCATACTAATTACCTAAGTTTAAGTTAATTAACTAAAGTAAGTCGATCAATTTAATCCTTTAACTTAAACCCAATGATTTGGTTAAGTTAATTCAATTTGCCTACCTAAAATCAAGGATTTAACCAATTATTAAGCCTAGGTTTAAATTATTTAATAATCAATTTTAATTAGGCTTAGTTAAGGTTAGTCAACCCATTTTTCTTAACTTAGGTTAAAGACTTGTTTTAGATAATGAAACCTAAATTAGTTATCCTAAACAGATTTTTCCTTTGGTTAATTACTTAAAAGGCTACCCAAATTAGTTTCTAGGTTGAAGGAGTTGAAATCATTTAAATGTGAGACTAAGTGAACCATTTGTTCTTAAACTTAGTTAATTGGTCTTAGATAGTTATCTAAGACTTATGTCAACTAAGTTGCTAGCTTAATTATTTTAACTTTTGTCTAGGTCTACTAATTAAGTGTGATTAATCCCTTATTGCCTAATTAGCTTAGTCGAATTGACTAATCATTAAAAATACAGTAGTTAATTAAGTTAATGGGTTTAAACAATTTCAAATAGTGATTATCTAGCAATTATAGTTAACTAGCTTAAACTGAGTGATCAACTTTGATTTTCATTGAAGTCGCAAATCAACTAACTAGTTTTAAGTATTAGGTATAATAAACTCCTAATCAATCTCTAACTACTTGATTAATCAAAACTTTAGGTGAATGACATAACCAAGGTCAATAGTTAATTGGAGTCATTTGTATGTGAACCTTAAGCATGTTAATTTAGGTAGTCCTTATTTTAGGTAAACCTAGAACCTATACAATTAGACTAAGGTGGAAATTGAGTGAACATATATCTTTGGCAAAAGAGAATGGAATAGAGCCAATCCAGAATTTAAGCAAATAAACTAGAGTCGATTGAATTATGTGAAATCAGTAGACTATCAAGAATCTCTATGAGACTTTACATGATTAACAACTCACAGCAGATCAGGAGGCTAGAGCTAATTTTAGTATTTAGAAATATTATCTAAAATCAGTGTATGGGGTTTTTGAAAAGAAACAAGTTGAAAGAGGAAACAAACAAAACATGCAACAATATCATGTAAACTTCAAAATCGCAGTCATTCATCTAAAGCAAGGAGCCTATCAACTTATACATCCAGAATCATAAACTAGAAAACCTAAAAAAAATGGTTTAGCTAATTGCAGACCATGCGATAGAACATGATTAATTAAAACGGATCAAGGAATAGCATATACACATGAAACAGTCTAAACTAGGACGAATGTTTTATCAAAATATATTCTGAAGATTTCAAATTAATCAAGCATGAACAAGTAACACAGTGATAAAATAAAAAGAGAAAAAACAATAATTAAATCGCACGGTCTATTTTGTGTTATCAATCAGAAAGCACAAGGAATAATAGAAAGGGGGAGAGGGAATACCCATTTGAGGGGGTTTGGACGAACTCCGGCGACTTGCCAAAGTTTGGCCGGACTCTGGCGACCTCCAAAAGTGACCCTTACTCACATGAATCGACGGCTCTTGTCATGAGCCATCGACTCATGTGAGTTTGAGTCACAGAGCCGCTTCGATTCGTCATTAGCAACGATTAAGGTCCCAACCGCTTCTCAGATCTGGAAAATCTTGCAAACGACCGATGATTTAAAGAAACCATTGGTGGGACGGGATTAAGGGGGACATGGGGATCATTTGGTTAAAAAATGGGGTCGATTGGAGGAGCTCCGCCGTCGGAGGCAATTTTCGGCCGACGAAGTTAGGGCGGGGGACGGCGGGGTTGCGGTGGTCAGTCTCTAGCGAGGGTGAGAGACAAGTTGGGAGGAGGGGGTATTAGACTTCAGTTAGGGGGGTAGGGGGCTTGTGGAACCGTTATATAGTTAGAAGCTAGGGAGTTCCCAGCCGTTTGATTGATCTTGATCAACGGCTGGGAGGGCTCCTGGGCAAAACGGGATCGTTTGGATAATGGGGCAGGCCAGGCCGGGTGAGGGGGTAATTGGGCTGGGTCTTAACGGGTTTTTGGGCAGCTTGGGCCTGGGTAAATCAACCCAGGTCCAATTTTTAATCTTTTACTATTAAAATCCACCCTACTAAATTAAAATTTAAACTAAAGATAATAATTGGCTAATCCTAGTCTTTGTTTCAATTAATTAATTAATTAAGAGTCTTATTATTTAATTACTCCTAGTCATTCAAAGACAAATTCCACCATTTTTGTTTAAGAAATAATTAAATCAAGAAGTTATCATTAACTTACTAAACTTATTTGAATACTAATTAAGGTTATGTACTTACTCGTGCCATTTTAACTTATTTATGGATTTGAAGGCCGAAGTATGGCTTCCTAATGTAAAATAAACTCACAAATAGCATTAAATTCGACAAAAATCCATAAAACCAATTCATTTATCGAAATTTTTGCAGGGTTATACAATAGGTGAAAATCACGTGCTCACAGCTGCCCCTCTTTGTTCGAAAACACGAAGAGTTTTCGGGCAAAGACAAAGTGAGCAGCAATAAATGACTTTACCCATTCATATGTTCCATTGTGAAGCCTTTTTTAAAAGTTTGACCGAACCCATGCTTCAGAGGTTGCCTACATATCCTTGGCTATAAAGGAATCAGGTCAGTGTAGTTCTGGAAGTTTTGGTAGCTGGGACTACCGAGTAACTGTGGTTTCACCTGCGGTTGCTGCTGTTACTGCTGCTGATCCCCTTATTACACCAATGTAGCAAAAATGGAGAAGACTAAACTAAACCTATCAACCATGAGTTACAAGAGTCCTATCTATTGGTTTGCTGAAGCCTGATCTTGAATCTTGGATGCTTTTATACAAACTTGATCTGGACCTTGATGCTTGTTAGTTGTAGGCGCTGGTTCAAACTTCTTCAGCATTTCGGGTCAAGAAGGGGCATGCATGGCTTGTGACTTCAATCTATCTTGAGCAGTTTACATCACTTCCGCTTCTGTACCTTGGGTTTGGTCTACTCTTTTTTCTTATTTTTCTTTTATTGAGACGTCTTCTTTTGGTCATCTCGAATCTATTGTCCTAAATTGCAATCTGCGCAAAATCAAAACAAACGAACGAAATTTTCTTCCCCAGTTTTCACTAGGAAAATTTCGTGAGTTATTGCAATGAAATCTACACTACTTTATTATTGAAAGCGGTGAAAAGCCGGGAACAGTGCACCCGGAGTTATTATAGACTAGGGAGTGGATACCCTATGCCTTTAAAGGAAAATCAACTACGGATTGGAGACCCTATGTTGGAAAAGATTGACAGGTTATGCTGTCATAAAGAAAAGATCACCGGGTTATGCCGGTGTCCGGGGGGATGATCAACGGGTTGTGCCGCTGTCAAGAAAGGGATCACCAGGTTATGCTGGTGTCTGGAAAGGTCAACAGGTTATGTTGTTGCCGGAAAAGAGATCACTGGGTTATGCCAATGTCAGAAAATGATCAACAAGTTATGTTGTTGTCAGGAAAAGGTCACCAGGTTATGCCGGTGTTTGGAAGGTCAACAGGTTATGCTGTTTCCTAGGGAAAGAGATCAATGGGTTATGCCAGTGTTAGGAGATGATCAACAGGTTATGCTGTCGTCAGAAAGATCACCAGGTTATGCTGGTGTCTGGAAAGGTCAACAGGTTATGCTGTCGCCTGGGGGCAAAGAGATTACTGGGTTATGCCAGTATCAGGAGATGATCAACATGTTATTGCTGTTGTCAGAAAGATCACTAGGTTATGCCGGTGTCTGGAAAGGTCAACAGGTTATGCTGTCGCCTGGGGGCAAAGAGATTACTGGGTTATGCCAGTATCAGGAGATGATCAACATGTTATGCTATTGTCAGAAAGATCACCAGGTTATGCCAGTGTCTGGAAAGGTCAACATGTTATGCTGTTGCCTGGGGGCAAAGAGATTACTGGGTTATGCCAGTATCAGGAGATGATCAACA
>ML257799.1:0-75927 GCA_005239495.1 Nicotiana undulata | reverse complement strand
CCCGGGTCATCAGAAACCCGAGGCGAACACACTCCCAAGTCCGAAATCATCATCCGGAGATGTCGGAGCTGTCAAAACTCGATTCCGAGGTCGTTTGCTCAAAATGTTGCTCGGAGCCAAAATCAGCCAAATAGGCTAGCCTTCAGGAACCAAGTGTTCCTGAACTGGCCAAATCACTTCTGAATCTCGAACTACCTGCCCACACAAGTCATAAGGCACGAGTAGTCGCTATGGAAAGAGTCATTCACGGGAACGGAGTCCCAACACACAAAACGACCGGCTGGGTCGTTACAATTATAATCACATTTTGAATTTGCATATGAACTTTTAGACTGAGTTCAAATCTTTGGGTTCATGGATGAAATTATGCTTGTTGTTTTCATTGTATCACACGCTATTAGTTGTTCTATCTGAACTTAAAACCTGTACTTCCTGTTGATGCCTGATTTGGAGATAGCTTCTCCATGAAGTTTTTATCTGTTGCATTAGCTGACAAAGTGTGTGCGCGATTTTGTTACAAAGAAATATGCTGATATTTGGTTATATTGTCTAAGTCCATTTTATTTTGGCTTAGGTAAGAGAAAGGTGTAAAAGAGAATGGGCAATGTTCAAAGAGCGTATGGCTGCTGCAGAGAAAGATTACTACAAGGCAAAAGGGAATTGATCCCCTTAATTCTATATCTCATTAGGTGGAAAATCACATGATTAGGATGTCAGACACTTTTTTATGGATTTTAGTTATAGGCACTAACAGTTTTAAAGATGTTTTACACTGTTATTAGTTACTTACCATTTTTATTAGCTTACCAATAAGTGCTTTTACTTGTAATTTACCTTGTAAACGACCTGATTGTGTAGATATATTTCACACTGTTAGAGCATAGAACCTAAGCTCTTTATTAGTTAGCCTTAAGTTATTTAGTTTACAGTTCCAAGAGGGGAGAAAGAGTTTATGCATTCTGCTAACTTTTTCTTAGTATTATATTTCTGTTTTGTGCCAGTCCACGGGATAAGCTTGTGCTTTTTGTAGGAAAACAAACAAGTATAGGACATTAATCACATTATTTTCTTTGTTGCTCTCCATTTGTTTCTTCCTAATGTATTTTCTGACATTGCTGCCGTCTGATTTGAACAATTTGTCTCGACGCTCTTTAACTTCTTTAGTGTATGTCAACATCATAAAGAAATTAGTATGAAACATATGGCACTAAATTATACTCCCATTCTAGAAATTTTCAGTCCTTTCGAGTTCTTGCAGTAAATTTCCTTCCTACTTCATCGAACTGTTGAGTCCCACACCGTTGGGATGGGAGTTTGCATGGGTCAAAATTTGATTAAGGATATTTGACACGGAGTGGTAATATTGAAAGTAATTTGACCGAAGTCGGCTAATAACCAATGGAGCTCACCGCCGAGAAGTCAATCATTGCCGAGGTCAAAGTGTCAAAAGGAACAATAACAGCTAGTTTAGTAACGGGATTTTCGAGGGATATTCCATTGAATATTATCTCTGTTTGTATTTTTAGGGTTTATTGGGGATGTGTCCCTTATAAATAGAAAGAGAGACCAAGTGATAGGCATGTAATATCCTGTTATAAGAACTTTATTGAAAAACATACTCTCTAGATAAATACAAACATCACCTTTCTAAAGAGTTTCGTTTCATTGATTATTCTATACTTTTCCCATCATATCCGAGAAAGTCTTCAATATTCTAATAGTTATTTGTCATTCGTCATTGTTAGAAGGGGGAATCATCCACCTCATTCAATATTGGGTGAATCATTTTCCTTATTTATATTTAGTGCCATTTATTGTTATTTAATGCTTGATATTCCCTTCCATTATTGACCTTGAAACATTAAATACACGTAACATTAATTCTGTTCCGACACTGTTCAACATCATCCACATAGGCTGATTTTAGATCTCAACTTATTATTTTTAACTAGGTTTAACCTCTCGTATATAAAATTAATTAATTTAACCAAAGAAAGTTCGTAACGGCCCATGCCGGAGTTAAGAAGGCAGAGCAAGAGTAAATGATATATTTGCTATCGAACAATCACCTGGAGACAGACTAAGGGACTTCCTCGCTCGATTCAACCGAGGTAGAGCACGTGGATTTTAACCATGTGGTTGTGGGTACGATCTCCACAGACGGCGCCAGATTGTTCAACCAAAAAATATGAACCTTTGGTTAAACTAATTAATTTTATATATGAGAGGTTAAGCCTAGTTAAAGATAATAACTTGAGATCTATAATCAACATGTGTGGATGATGTTGAACAATGTCGGAACATAATTAATGCAATGTGTATTTAAATGTTTCAAGGTCAATAATGGGAGGGGGATATCAAGCATTAAATAACAATAAATGATACTAAATGTAAATAAGGAGAATGATTCACCCAATATTGAATGAGGTGAATGATTCTCCCTTCTGACAGTGATGAATGACAAATAACTATGAAAATATTGAAGACTTTCTCGGATCTAATGGTAAAAGTATAGAATAATCAACAAAACGAATCTCTTTAGAAAGGTGATGTTTGTATTTATCTAGAGAGTCTGCCTTTTTTAGAAAGTTCTTATAAGAGGATATTACATGCCTTCACTTGGTCTCTCTTTCTATTTATAAGGGACACCCCCTCAATTAACCTGAATGTACAAATAGAGAAAATATTATTCCCTCGAAAATCTCGTTACTAAACCAGCGGTTATTGTTCCTTATACACTTGACCTCGACCATGATCGACTGCTCGACCGTGAGCTCCCTTGGTTATTAGTCGACCTCGACCAAATTGCTTTCAGTATTATCACTCCGTGTCGAATATCCTTAGTCAGATTTTGACCCATACAAAGTTGCTGGATTCCGTATATGGCCTTATTAATCCTCAACTCATGAGCTAGTTAGGGTTGAGTTAAATCAAAGTCCATTATCATGGTATTGGCCCTACTTCCATCCCAATTAATTGTTACTGATGTTGGGCTCCACGCTCCAGTTTGCAAGCGTGAGGGGATAAGTCATAAGTTGTTTTGACAAACCGATTTTCTTTTTGAGATATTTAACATTTCACCGAAACTATTTAGTTATTGTTTTGGTGCTTTGCAGTTTGCACTAATCTTAATTTCTTGTTTCATGCATACAACAAGGTGTGGTTGCAACAATTTCAAACAGTTAAAGTTCATTGGAGATGGATATTTATTAAAGTTTATTGGAAAGCAATTATGAATGATTAATATGCGTGTCTTTTGCTAATTTTGAGTTTGGCGTAAACGAAGCTTTCCAAATATGTAGTCACGTTCAACTAAAAAGCCAACCGGGAAAAGCAAAAATCCCATGTTCTCTAAGTTGTAATAATAGTTAGTCATCAATTAATTTAAAGGTTGATACTTCTTAATTCTTATGCTTCAATTTGTTCGCATTTGACTAAATCTTGGTAATCAAGAGTTATTTGGAGAAATTAAAAAATAGCGAAATTTACAACTGTCCAAAATTCGAAAAATACTCCAGTATAATATATTGGAATTCTAGTATAATATACTGAAACTATACTGGAGTTCCAACAAAGTATACTCGAACTCTAGTATAATATAATGGAGTTTCAGCAAAGTATACATGTCCAACATAATATGCTGGAAGTTCATATACAGGTGCTCGAATCTCCAGTATATTATGCTGGAACTTTCCGCGTGTTGGAGTTCCAGCATAATATGCTGGAAGTTCATACACAGGTACACCAAATTCCAGTATATTATGATGGACCGGTCTCTGTTGCACCAAAATAGTAGTTATATTTCAATGACTTGACAAACACTGGCTATTTTTAAATGACCAGTCCGAAAATTGATTGGCTTGTGCTATTTTTACGAGTTATTCCGTACCTAGTGGTAACCCACGAAACAATTAAACCTTGGGCTCGAAGTAGTGATAAAGCCGGGATTTACATTTAAAAAGCCAAAATATAAAAAATAAATTTACACATAAATCGAAAGGTGTCAACATATAGTATATATATTTTCAGGGAAAAAAAAAATTACCTAGCAACATATTAAAATTTGTCGGTTGACAACCCCTTAATTAGAAATGGCAGGCGGTGCGGGTGCGAGGCGGGTTCTGGCTGAACCCGCGCAATTTAAACCCGCCCCGCCCCGCCCTGCTTTTTTCTTTTTTTAATAAAAAATCTTTATTTTTTAGAAAGCTAGACTTAAATCTGATTTTTTTAGCAAAACAATTATTTTTATTCAAATTGTATATTCTAAAAGTTGTTATTTGGTGACTAAATCACTTTTCCCCTATAAATAGAGGGGTCTTACCCCATTGTAAATCATCCCAACATTCAATACGAAATCCCTCTCTCTCTGCAATATTTTTCTCTTTCTCTTATTGTTTTATAACAAATTGTTCTTGTCCCATCTTTTGCCTCGAAATCCAGTGGTTTTCCGTATAGAACTTGCATTACAGAAGAGGTTTTAATAATTAACAGATTTATACAATTAAAATAAATCTCTCAACTATGTATAAGAATTAAGAGATTTCTCTACAGTCGTGTTCGATAAATAAAAATTAATAGTCTCTCTGTTCCCCGCTAAAAACAAGATCACCGCAGTTCACATTCATAATGCTTCAGCAAGCAATAACAACTCAATTCATGTTGAGCCGATAAAACCAAGATTTATATTGAATACAGTGAAAATATTTTCAAATTAAATCCCCACCCCCGCCCTGCGTTTCTTTTTATTTAAAAATTGAACCCGCCTCATCCCGTCCCGCAACCGCAAACTCTCAAACCCGTACCGTTCCGCTAACATCCAAACCCGCCCCGTATTTCTTTTAAAATTTAAATTTAAAAATTGAACCCGCCCCACCCCGCGTTTTTTATTTAAAAATTGAATCCGCCCTGTCCCGCAACCGTGAACTCTCAAACCCGCACCGTCCCGCTAACATTCAAACCCGTTCCGCATCACACTCACACCGTTCCATTGCCATCCCAACGGCCTTAATATATATGGCTCCGCTGCTGGCTCTAAAGTTGTGCCCTCACTCCATTGACCATTTGAACGCACTTTGTCGGATACTATGGATGATGGCTCGTGTAGGCTCACTATCTTTTTTTCTAAAATTTTAATAATAAATTTTGTATAAATTTATTTTAAAACAAATATTTTTTTCGGTCCAAAATAAGTGATATTTTAGTTGTTTTCACATATATTAAGAAATTTACACAACAATGAAATTGACAGTATTAAGTTTAACTATCATATAAACACCCCTAATACTTATTCAAACATTATTTATTCCAAGAGTAATGTGAGGAAAAAAATAATTAATTCATTCTTAAAATCTGAAAAAATAACGAAAGGAGTAATGCTTATTTAATTTCCTTACAAAATGACTAAAAAGTGTAAAATTTTGATTCTAATAAAGTAGAAAATGAGTGTCTATCATTCAAAAAGCGTTGAAAGAAAAACAAAAAAATTATTCAAAAGGAAAGAGGACTGGTCCCAGGTAGAAGAGACTGTTTTTTTCTTTGGTTTTTGTTTACTTCCAAAGACATCAGGACAGACAGTATATATGCTTTCTTTGACAATTCCAAGGTTGGATTTTTTCCTATATTAAACATCCTAAGGATCTCGATGAAACATAAGCGGGAATTTTTGCAACTCTCGTAATCCTCCAGATCAGCAACTTCAGGTTCGATTCAGAATTTAAACTTTTTTTGTTGTCTTCAGATATGTTTTTAGAGCATATTTAAGTAAATTCTGCGTCTTTTTAGGATAATATTTGAATATTATTTATGTTTTTAGAGCATTTTATAGCAATTTTTGAAATTATTTCTCTTTTAGGAACTATGGAAGATTTGAATTTGAACTTACTACTATAGACCAAGTGAACTAATTAATAAAGATTTGTTAACATTTGGAATAGAATGAAAGGAAAATTAGGAACTTTACTCAAGTTTTAGTAATTGCAAAGTACAATAAATCTTTGTGAACATTTGTCATAGAATGAAGGGAAAAATGGGAACTTTACTCAAGTAAAGTGTTAGTAATTGCAAAGAACTGATCTATTTTACTTTCTGGTTGTAGGTTTTTGGCCAAATTGCCATAAATAGTGAATTTCTAGTGTGGAGAGGTGGAAATATTTGGACTCACATTTGGGCTGAGCAGATGTTAGTAAACTCATTGCAGATTCTTCTTTTCTGGTTGTGAAACTACTGCTAAAAGGATTGTGCCTTAAGATGGCGACGCCTATGAAGCGAAGGTTTTAATATTTGAAGTATTTTAAGGGTCTTTATTGACTTTGATTGGTTGATCCATTTATTTATTGTTAAAAGTGGTAATGAGCTTAGCTTACTGTTGAATATCTACAGCCCAATCTCGAGAAGACGGAATGAAACGATGAGGCTTTTCGTGACTACTTTTATTGGAGTTGTATTTGGGTTTTTCCTTGGTGTAACCTTTCCTACAATTTCATTGACCAAGGCAAGGGGATCTACCTGTGATATGAACGTATTTAATATCTATGTTGCTCGGACTCTCCGAAAATATCGATAGGTGCGTGTCGGATCCTCCAAAAATAGTGTATTTTTTGAGGATCCGACACGGGTGCGGCAGTTGTTTTGGAGAGTCCGAGCAACATAGTTTAATATGCCATTTTTCTTTTTAAGTATCAGTTGAATAAGAGTTGATAAGGTAAATGTGCTTGTGGATTTCAATTTTGCAGCTGCCTTTTCCTACTAGTCTTTTCCATTCAATTGATCTAACTATAGAGGATAAGTACTCTGGCCTTTCAACTCAAGCTTTATTAAATGTCTTGAATTCCCTAAAAGGACGCGGTGGCAGTTCACACAAGAATAATGACCCAAAGGTAATTTACTTGTCGCTCATACGAGATTGCACTTCTAATTTTGCAATTTATACCAAATGTTGTTCGATATTTATGTCACTTGTGGCAATCTTGCAGATTTGGGTTTCGTCAAATCCCAGAGGTGCCGAGAGGTTACCCCCGGGTGTCGTAGCATCTGAGTCTGATCTTTATACTCGGAGGTTATGGGGCCTGCCCAGTGAGGTTTGTCGATTCAGCGATGGTTCCAATTAGAAGCACTCAATTGATTCTTTTTTTTATTTGGCAACAGCTACTAGTTCATATTATGCAAATTGATGGCATGATTTGAGACTTGATATACTAAGAAATTAATCCATGTGTTAACACATTGCTGATACCCTCTTTGTTCCATAATCCCCTGCATGGAATTACCCATCTTTTGAAGTTGATTTCTGGATATTAGTTAATTCTCCACTAGTTGCTCAGTCGAACAAAAATATTGAGGAACTGCTGAAGTGGGCAAGACATACTTGCATCTTTCTGGTTTCTGGTGCTCAAACAAACATTTTGCTATACCTTGCCGTATAGTGTTGGACACTGAAATTTATGTTATCCCGCTATGATGACTGATAAGAATCGTTGCAATGGCAGCTAAAATATGATTTTATGATGCCATTGTACGTTAAAACTGAACGATGTCCATGTCTCTCTCTCTCTTTTCCTTCCTTTTTCTTTGGGATGAGAAAACATAATGATTATGTATTATATACCTCTATGATAATCAGCTTCATTATTGATATGCAGGACTTGATCATCAAACCAAGGTACCTTGTGACCTTCACGGTCGGCCTCAAGCAGAAGAGTAACATTGATGCAGCAGTGAAAAAGGTTGTCCCCGAGCCTCTCTAACTTTTTTTCCTTGTACTCGCTCTTGTGAGCCCTTGCTCTTTCATTTTCAGGGGTTATTTTGTTCTTGGATAAGGGATCAGAAGTGTGACTAATAGTCCCTCCCTTTCAATCTGTTTGAACCTTTTCGGAGTAAGGGATCAAATTGATAATTCTCGGTGTGAATTCGGACATTGATTCTTTAAGCATTTTAAATTTTTTACATATTTAGAAACTACATAAAAAGTACTACAAGTCACAGTAGTTAACAATTCAAAATATTGAAAAACTATTTGCAAAAAACATGGTCAAAGAAAACCTCGTTTGGCTCCCCAAATAGTAATAGGCTCATTCTTTTTGAAACAGAGGAGTATATGCTTGTAACTTTTGCACCATAAAATTCAGTCCTTGGCTCATCTCATTCAGATGAGACTCTGTTTGAGACTTTGAGGGACCAGGATTGGACTCCTGATAACGGCAATTTTACTTCCTTTGCTAATTCCACTAGCCCCACCTCCCATCTCAAAAGAGTTTGTATGTCATGTTTTTGCTTCATTTTTGTTTTTGGGTTTAATGTTTTGCGCCCCCTCCCCTCCCCCCCCCGCGTTTTTTTTAGCATAGTCTTGTCTTGTTTTATGTGCTATCCTCGCTGTTTTATGTATAATGTTTTCCTTAGTCTGTGTTGCATGCATGCAAGTTATCGGTGAAGCTCTACTAATCATTTAACACATCAGTGAATAATTACTTTTTTTCCCGACAAAGAATTAATCCCACTTTTAATCTCATTACGAATTAGGGTTACCAGAGATGAGCAAAAAGATAGAAAGAAAGTGTAGGTTAACAAAAGGGTTGGTTTGCTCCAACTTAGGAAGATTTTAAGTCCAAAATTTTACTTATATATCTCGGCATGCTTATTTTTCTGTATTGTAAACAGTTTTCAGAGAACTTCACTATTATGCTGTTTCACTATGATGGTCAAACAAGTGAATGGGATGACCTTGAATGGTCAAAGCGGGCTATCCATGTCAGTACACCGAAACAAACTAAATGGTAACTATTATTGTGAATTCTTTTTTATCCTCAATTATTTAACATTTTTGATGGATTTGTGGTAAGTATTAAAGTTTATTCATTTTGTTGAAAGGTGGTATGCAAAACGTTTTCTGCATCCTGACATTGTAGCACCTTATGACTATATATTCATCTGGGATGAAGACTTGGGGCTTGAGAATTTTAATGCAGAGGAGTAAGTTATGATTATTCTCAGAGTCGTTTGCGTCAATATGTAGAATTGTCTGTGGACTCTTAAGGCTTCAATGCAACTGCAGATATATAAAGTTGGTGGTGAAACATGGTTTGGATATTTCCCAGCCTGGTTTAGCACCAAACAGTGGGTTGACGTGGCAAATGACTAAAGGGCGAAATGACACTGAAATTCACAAGTAGGGAACATAGTACTTGCATTATACCTACAACCTATGTTGTGCGGACTCTCCAAAATGTAGCCGCGCCCGTGTCGGATCCTTAAAAAAATGCACTACTTTTGGAGGATCCGACACGTATCCGGCCACATTTTTACTTTTGGAGGATCGGACACGTATCCGGCCACATTTTCGGAGAGTCCGAGCAACATAACCTACAACTGCTCTGATTAAAGCATCCCATGCACTCATAACTTGATCTCATATACAATTTATTGCTTCTGCTTACAGGGAAACAGAAGAAAGACCAGGCTGGTGCGCTGATCCACATTTGCCACCTTGTGCAGCGTATGGAATGCATGATATTTACCAATTACTACTGATGTCACTTTGTGTTTGGTGTCAATATTAACTGTTATTTCGTTGGCAATCAGATTTATCGAGATCATGGCACCTGTTTTCTCTCGAGAGGCCTGGCGGTGTGTTTGGCATATGATCCAGGTGTCAATTATTAAATATCTTTCCATTCATTGCAGCCAACGAAAAAGAATATGTGGGCGAAGGGGGGAGGAGGATTGCTACCCATTTGGTTACTGCACATCTGAATTCTTGATTCTTTATTGCAGAATGACTTGGTCCATGGGTGGGGTCTTGATTTTGCTCTTAGGAGATGTGTGGAGGTTAGTAGTATAATGTGCGGGACAAATTCCCATATGTTCTGTTTCAAATGGTCTTTTTCCTAATAATGCTTTTGGATGAGCAGCCGGCACATGAAAAGATAGGAGTTGTAGATGCTCAGTGGATTGTGCATCAAACTGTTCCATCACTTGGGAGCCAGGTATATCCAACTTTATCTTGTTGGAGTATATTAGACTGGCATGAAAGTTGGCTGTAATGATCATCTTATATTCTTATTTCGACAGGGTAAATCAGAGAATGGCAAGGCACCATGGGAAGGGGTATGTGCTGTATTTCATTCTCCTGTATACTGACATTTGATCATGAAAAACTGATGATTAAGAAAAATATGAATAAAAAAACTAATACAACAATTTAATCACCTTTTGAATTTGCATTTGAATATGTCAAAACACGTTCGAAATCTTGTGTTCATACCCATACTTCCTAATCATGCATGATTATGCATGTGTATGTGTAATCTTGTTACAAAGGCCGGTATGTTGATCTCTGATTATATGTCTAAGTCCAACTTGTATTTTGGTTCAGGTAAGAGAAAGGTGTAGAAGAGAATGGACAATGTTTCAGGATCGAATGGCTACTGCAGAGATGGCCTATTACAAGGCAATGGGAATTGATCCCCCTAATTCTACAACTACTTAGGTGGGACACTCACACGATTTAGAATGTTTGTAGGACGTCAAACGTTGTTTCTGTGTGCAAATATCTAATGATGGTTTACAGTTCCAAGCGGGTAGAAAGAAATTTCTGTATTCTCCTTGTTTTAGGTATGTACTAAGCTCCCGCTATACGCGGGGTCCGTTTATGGTCATACTAAAGTGTCATTATTTACCAGCTGAAATTTGGTCGTCGATCTTTAATAGTCAACTTTTAAAATATCAAACTCCATAATGCAATAGACCTATTTCATTTGTAATGCCATAAAGAATGATCCCGTTTTTGTAGCCAAATGAATTCCAAATTTATTTTGGCAAAACTCATGGCCAAACGGGTCCTTAAAAATATGCCATACTAAAGGTTGTAACAAAAATAATATGAGCAATTAATACCAGAAATGGTTACAAAGAGCTACAACATTCACCCTTATCTTCAACTTATAAAGGATATAACTTAAACACTTCTGTCCAGAAACTAAGGGAAGTAGGAAAAAGCAAAGAAAGAGGTAAAGTGGAGGAGAAGGTAAAATCCTTTGTTGAGGTTAAGGTAGTTAGTATAGATCTCCAATTGCCACCAATAAATGTGGAATCTCCAAGAATATTTTTGTTCTTTACAATGGTGGTGTCCGCGCTGCTTGCGTGCACCTCGACTATTCCACGGGTACCTGCTACCTTCTAGTCTTCCACCAGCACAGGTATTGGGTAACTATGCTCACTGGAATTTCCAAGAATCTTACAAATATCCTTTGGTGATTGCCTCTTCCAACTCTTGAAATTCCCAAGCATCATCTGCTGAGTACTCTCCTGTGAGGTAAAGAGAGCAGAATTAGCTAAGTACTGAACAACTACATGCACGAATAAGGATTTGGTTCGGCTTGTGGAATTCAAGACCGAGCTTCAGATAAATGGTGTTCTCTGTCGTGTTATTAGGTGCAAGATTCAGGCAACACTCTCTAATACTACAATAGCATTATCACAAACCCTGACCACAAGCTGCTCACATCAATAAAAATTCAACGAAGACCTCTCTTATCTCTTGATGTTCTAGATAAAGGGAACCCTTTGTCACAACTATTTTCGGATACAAAACAAGAAAACCTAAGACTTTCAGTAACTTTCAATAAAAACTGAACTTAAAATAACTGTCTCTTACCAATTGAATCTCGTCTTAGAGCTGTCAAGTGAGCGCAACTGCAAGTAAAAATTTCAGCTTGGGTTTGAATCCACTTAGAAGAACATTAAGAATTAAAAAGAAATTATGCATCACTAAAACATTTGTCATTTCTCATGATCTGTCACAAAATGTAGAACCTTTTTTAGTATTAAAATGAATATTATCTTTATATGGTACCTGCCAAGAGCTTTCCCGAAGTCTGCACATAGTGATCGGACATAGGTACCTTTTGAGCATCTAACTCGGAAAATCACATTCTGTCTGCCAATTCCAAAAAAGGACAAAAGAAAACAAGATGAAAGAAGTAGTATCCACAATATGAAACTTTTGGTGAAGTGATAAACCAAGCTTTAGTGGAGTGACAACTATTAGCAACCAAAATACTTGCTCATGAAATGCATGTAAATTATATCTATTTTAATTCTACTTTACATGAAAGCATATCTGGAATAAAAAACATGGCTGAACTATAGACATACTTCAAGAATTACACATTTTCCTCTAGGAGTAATTGGCTGGAATATAGACATGCTTCAGAATCAGGGGGATGCAAATCAAGAAGATGCTACCTTTTGTGGTTCGAATAAAGCTTTTGAAGTACTTAATAAATAAATCCGCAAAAGGGAGGGACGGGAGGAAGCTTGTGCAACTCCGATAAAGCACTCTATGAAAAATATATTACTTGCTTTCAATCAGAATGAGTTCTCCACCTCACCCTCAAACAAAACTTGACTGTACATTTAGCACTAAATAATTCAATGCAGTATAGAGGGATGGTAAGACACTTAGGAAGCACCCTAGGAATGTTTAGACGCTTTGAGAGAACCTTGGCTAGGGCTTTTAACTCGTACGAACAGACGATAAACACAGAGATGATTTTTCAATAGTTGAGACATCCATGTGGCACAAGATTAGCACTAGAAGAGTTCAACAAAATAACCTGTCATCTAAACTCCGCTTCACATCAAATTCGAAAATTGAAATCCTCCTCGGTGAAAGTTCGATGCTTTCCCCTCTTCTTGCTTTCTCATACATCTTTTCACCACCAACCTATCACAGTAGACGGACTCTAATAAGTAATAACACAATATTAAATCCAATTCATGCTTGGTCACCCAAGAGAAATTCAGATGAAGCTGGTAAGAAATGGATGAATTTATTGAAGGAAAGAGAAAATAACAACTCAAACAATTACAGACTACAGAAGAAACAGGTATCTTTTCTGAATCAGCACACTCTTTGATTAAAGCTTATGTTAAATACAAATTGTATCAGCAGCAACTAGGTCATTACAATGACTGAAGATATAGCTGGAGTTGATTCAACATGTTCTCATTTCATGTGATCGCTAAATTTCATGACTCTAAACAAAATTAAGCATGTTGAAAATACTAAGAAAAAATTGTTTAAGAAAGTGTAAATCTGGTATCAATAATTTTATTCATCCAGGGTAAGAAGATGTTGTAATAATCGTCATAAAGTCAAAATATGCACAGGATAAATTTATATTCGGCAGAATCAATATTTGGAGGAACTTAAGTGTTGCAACAAAAATTAACGTACTTTGATTGCTGAGAACATCGGAGGGACTTGCCATATCTCTCCGTAAAAGGACGCTGCTGTTTTCTTTATGTCCTCATCCTTGATATGCTCCCACGACTCTCGCTGAATAACCTGGATATTACAAAATCAAAACTTACACAAGTAAGAAAATCCTGGGGCAAACAAATAACTAGGTCCAGTTTGTGAAACATCAATTAGAGCGTGCATGTAGACTTTATTCATGTTGACTTTATCATGAAATTTCTCATCTTGCCATCTTAATTTGTTTCGTTGATTATTAGATGAGACTTTCGTAGGGGTGAAATAAGTCACATGGTCCAGTTTTATCTGAAGATTTATAACTTCAAAAAATAAATAAAATGATAAATACCGGGGAATCTGCATCCCACGTAGAGGTGGCTTCCCCCAGACGGAAGATTCCACTGTAGCCCTTCATCATACCCTGATAACTGCCAAGAACAATTCAGACTTCTAGAAAATTTATCATATAACTGTATCGAGAGACTAAAAGAAACTGTTCATAGACACGTATAAGTTCTCCTAAGACATAGGGGAAAGTATTAGCAGGAATAAGAAACTCTCATCAAATTTCATGAATCCCTGAAATCTCCCTCAGACTAATTCAACTAAAACCTTATTGCAAGTTACCTGTCAACGATCTTTGTAGCTTTACCAACACATACAATCAACAAGCCAGTTGCCATTGGATCAAGTGTTCCAGCATGGCCCACCTGCAAAAGATGAATTTGAAGGAGAAGGTTGTAATAAATTGAATGGAAATGCCTCAGTTCAGAAATCCCCCCCCCCCCCCCCCCCCCCCCCCAAAAGCCCTCGCAGTAGAGTGGGGCAATCTTTTTGTAGAAACAGAAGTTTGTTAGAAGGTCTTCAATTCAAAATGAACATTGGGGAAAGGAGGTAACAAAATTGCTCAAAAATGTCACTAATTCTCTCAAATTTTGCTAAACAATCTTTTTTTCCTCGCCCCAACATGCTCTTTCAGCCCACAGCTCTGTTTTTGCTGGACAGGGTCTTCTGCCTTAGCAGAATCGATCTAGTGGAGCATCCAACACCAAAAAGAATAGTAAAACTTGAGGAGGGGAATTGATGTTTGTTTAAAAATCTAAGATTTCATAGTATCTTACATTAGGAATGTATATGCTAAAGAAAATCAAAAGAGTAAATCTTCAGATAGAAATCAGAATCATATTCAAGCTCTTTTTTTAATGGGAGTAAGAGTGCTATTAATCAGCACGGATATAACCAAACTACATATTCAAGTATTTTAAAATGAAAACACCCATTCAAAAGTTTTTTCGAATTTCCGTTCTTGTTCCTAATAACATGGTAATGCACTTTCAAATACAAAAGATCACCAGAAAAATTTATTTTGAAAATATTCTTAAAACGAGTTCGCACACTGCTTGCTTCTCTGAGACCATATCAAATAGCCCCTAGATTGTGGTTAGGAAAGATGTACCTTTTTCACTTTTGTTAGACGCCGCAACTTTCCACAAACAGTAAAAGAAGTCCAACCTGGAAGGCAATTCAGACTAATAGTCACCCAAAGAAGAAGAAAGAAGAAACCAAGCTTTTATAACTACATTTCCCAAAATGCAAGAGCCTCCTAACTTTGGTTTGGCTTTACGATATTAGATCATAAGAGACAATCCTGACTCGTAAATTATATTTTTGGCATTTGATACTATATTCTGTTTTTATGCGAATATATTTTGCGTATCAACGTAGAAGTCCTTTCCGTGAGCTTCATGATGCACAATACTACAGGAAATAAGACTCATGGGCAGTTTACATCAATAACCATACACTGGCTAAATTCGTTATGTACATATCACACTCTTAAACAAGTTTTACTTATCTCTGACTCTGAGAGTCTCTAAGAGTAAACCTATCATTTTAAAAAATCAAACAAGGAAATGAAGTCAAACTTCTCAAGCATTGCATTAAGAATCTCTAGTCTGTCAATCCAACTTGTAACTAATGCTTCTTGTTCAATTAAAAACTTAAAACACTAAACGTTGACTTCACATGAGAACTTAAAACTCTTAATTAACTCTTTTAAAAACACGTCAACGTTTAACAAACGCACATAATAAATCCCAGTGTTAAGACAATTAGGAGCTCAAATTCACCTTTTGGTTTGTTCACTAATACCACTGTCCCATCCGGGCTATCCCATTTAGGAGGAAGCCCTGTACTCCTTGTAGCTAGAAACGGCTCAGCACTAACGACACCATTTTCCTTATTTGGAACTTTCTTCAAATACTTGAAGAACTCTTCCACTTTCTTCTCCGATACATCAACTTTACCTTCTTCCTTATTTTCACCCCTACTCCTCACACCCTTTTCTCCTTCCTCAAAAAAGATCAACTTTTTATCAACCCCGCCATCAGAAGTTTTCTTTTTGCTATTATTTACATTACCCTTTTCTTCTTCCTCAAAAAAGATCAAATTTTTATCAACCCCACCATCACCATCTTTCTCAATCATCTTTTCCCTAGTTCCCAATTTCTTTTTGCTCTTCTTTACATTCTCATTTGATTGCCCAGGTTCAAGAAAAGCTTTATCAAAACACTGATCAGGAAAATACTTTTTCTCCAATTGATACACCATCTTATAATGCTTATCTTTTTCCCAAGGGTAAGCAAAATTGTCATAAAAGTAAAACTCTTCTTCCTTCTTGTGCAATGTACGTAGTTCCACTACTTCCTGCTTCAGCTCAACAAATTCATTATCTTTGCCCCGGTTATTCTCATCTCCCGAATCCGAATCCGACCCGCCAAACATTCTTTTCCTCCTCTTATTATAATATTTCCTTTTCCCTTTATCCATTTTCATAATATTATCCGAATTGGGTTCCTCGTTAGATGATTTTGAATTCAATTTTCTATCGACCCAATCGTCGAAACCGAGTTCAGAACCGGGTTCGGATTCGGGTTCGGAATCAGTAGGTTTTGAATTGGGAAGGAAGCGTTTTGAGCGAGATTTTTGGATTGGTGAAGGGGAATTTGCAGGGCGGGAGATTATCATATCGTATTGAAGTGGGTATGGAGTTGAAGTAGTAGAGAAAAAGTGAAGTGAATAATGGGATTTTTTGAGAACAAGGGGATTGAGCTTTTCTGAGGTTGAGAAAACAGTGTGAGGTATACTAGTGAGAGAAGACATGGATTTGGAGCGGAGGAAGATGAGAGACACACGGGGAATTACTACTGATTTCGCCATTTTTGGCTTTTGTTTGGGGGAGTTGCAGTCTCAGTTTGTTCTTCTAGTAGTACCAGTAGGGTCGTTACCTGTTTCTATCTTTTAATAATTAATATGAAAAAATAAAGTATAATTTGTGAATAACTAACAGCTGGTTTGGATGGTGTTGTTATTTTAAATATAATGTTTGTTGTATCGTTAAATTCGTCGTTGCGAAAGTGTCACTTTATGTAACGACCGATTTGGTGTGGTTGCGTCGTTATCTTATCTTTTTCTCTCATCTCACCCTTCAATATTATCAAATAATTTTATTTTATCATTACCCTACCTTTTATATAATAAATTTATCCGGCGTCATAATTTTTTTTATAATATTACAAATTTATTCTTCATATTGCTGATGTATGATATCATAAAACAACGACAAACGATATACTTCAGAACTTTGGATGGTTGTTACCTATTGTATTGTATCGTATTATTACTTAAATACAATATTTGTTTTGGGTTATTACTTAAATTTTATTATATCGTATTGTTACTTTAAATATAATATTTATTTTTATTGTTACTTAACTTTTATTGTATCGTATCGTTAAATCCGTCGTTACGTAAGTACGGAATGTGCCACTTTATGTAACGACCGATTTGGTGTGGTTGCGTCGTTATCTTATCTTTTTCTCTCATCTCACCCTTCAATATTATTAAATAATTTTATTTTATCATCACCGTACCTTTTATATAATAAATTTATCCGACATCATAATTTTTCTTTATAATATTATAAATTTATTCTTCATTTTGCTGGTGCATGATATCATAAAACAACGACAAATGATATAATCTATCCAAACATTGTATTCATCAAATAATACAGTACAATACAATACAATACGATACATTATAAAACGATATTAAACTAGTTATAATGTGACTGAACTTATTTATTTGAGGTCAAGACTCAAGATGATTGAATATCTAAATTTACAAATATTAACAGAAGTTTAATTAGGGCCCGTTTGTCCATAAAAATTATTTTTCCAAAATCTTTTACTTTTTGCCGGAATCAGCCACAAGAATTTGAATTTCGAAATTTTACAAAATTTAAAAAAATCCAAAATACTATTTTTCAATTTTTTTACTTCAAATCATTCACAAAAATTCAAAAATAGCTCCATTGTACTCATATGCAAACACATCTTTAATTTCAAATACTCCTAAATTTAAGAAGATTAATCCAATGTTTGATTGGGAGAAAATTGCGGCATATTTAATCCCGAAAATAGTTATCCCGAGATTATAGTATTTTTTTATCTCCTTAGAAAAATAGAATAATTAATCTCAGAATAACTAATCCTCGGATAACATATTTCCAACCAAACGACCCCTTAGTCTTTAACTTGAGAAAGTAGCTAACATCACCCAAATAAAACCCACACAAAAAATCTATAATAGGAGTAGAAACCCAAACCCAAACCCAATATTTATATTTTGAGCAAGCGGTCATCAAGTCCAGTTCCGATCAATTCCTGGTAGTGCTTTAGCTAAAGTGATACATAAAGTCAAAAATTCCTTAAGTTTGTTCTTGTTGTAGTAAAGCATATTGTTACGTAACATTGAATAAGAAGAAGAGAAGATGGTGGCTGTGGCTCCGATCAACGCCACCAGGAACAGGCCGGGACGAGAGACGAAGAAAATTTTCGACAGGTTTGACGCTAACATCTCAACCTGACGGAGCTGGTGACGTGGATCACGACGTTAACTTTCCTGCCTCTTCCTCTTCGTTTTTCTTTTTCATATACCTCCACACTACATATATAAGCATAGATTCTTTTACAAAACCAATGCTTTCTCACTCTCTAAGGAACTATATATAGGATAAAGAATAGCCATATAAACTGCACAACAGAAATGGTATCATGCCTTATCTTTTACATTTCAATTTACGTTAATTATGTGATTTTCTTCTCTCTTTTTTTCCATTGCAAAATATGATCTTTATGGTAATTAGGTTTTACTATTGCAGTATATTTCTTCTCTTCTTGCACATGTACTGGCTACGTATAAAAATAGTAAGATATGATGTCTCTCTAACTTTTGAATTTTATGTATATCTATTTTCTAAAACATAATTTAACTTTTATTTTATAACTAAAACATATTTCCTAAAAAATATTTATGTGATTCTTAAATGTGTATGCTCATCGTCATCGATATGAGGTACACGCGCAACGCACGTGCCTAGGTACTAGGTATAGAAACACAGTGCAACAAGTGGTACAAATACCTCATCTGCTTGTAATACTATTCGACAACATTTTGATAATGTTGCTTGCTAAGCCATAATCTAGACATAAACGACGACAAAGTATTTACTAAACTCCAATTGTAAATATTCTTTAATCTTCTTTTTACAAGGACAAATTGACTATAGATGAGATTCTATATAAAAGAGGTAGACTAAACTGTTATAGTAAATAAAGTTCATTAACCATACGTGAAATTGACTGTAGCGACAGTGTACAAGAATCCTTCACCTAGAACTTTTGATTGCAGAATCCAAGAAAAAGTCAGCGGGGAGGATAAAGCTGAATCTAAATACTGGTTATACATACTATTTGGTGCTGACTTTGGATTCTGAATTCATAATTTACCCCTATTTGTACTAAGTTGAGACTTTAAGATCTTTTATAATATTCTCAACGTCCTTTTTTACAACTATCAGAATGCAGAGTATATAGGGCCTGATCCTGAATTGGCTGCTAGTCTTGAAAAGGAAATATTGGATACTAATCCAGGGGTGAAATGGGATGATGTTGCAGGACTTAATGATGCAAAGCGGCTTTTACAGGAAGCAGTGGATGCCTCAATGTTTCCAGGTACATTTGGACATTATTATTTAATCTTAGTACTTACAATATTTCATGAAAATACTTCCGAATTTGCTAAGTCACAATGTCTTGCTAATATACAAGTTCTGCTTTGCAGCTATGCACAAGTTACATGGTACATTAGTAAAAGAGTGATGAAAACTTATTATGAAACTTGTATATAGTTCACATATTCACTGTTACTTGCAGGGAATCAGGAGACCTTGGAGAGGAGTTCTTATGTTCGGTCCTCCTGGCACAGGGAAAACACTCTTGGCCAAAGCTGTTGCTACAGAGTTTGGAACAACATTTCTGAATATTTCTTGTTCTTCATTGTTGGGAAAATGGCACGGGGAGAGTGAACGACGGGTACGGTGCTTATTTGATCTTGCCCGAGCTCATGCTCCAAGTACAATTTTCATTGATGAGATTGATTCTCTTTGCAGTGCCAGGGGGTAAGCAATCTGTTCTTTCTAAAATGATTTCATATACACGTGATAGCTGAGGATTTTTCTCATTGTCTTGCTGTTGTGTAAGGTTTATTTTCATCACCATATGTGATAAATTTGACTACTAGGCATAGATTATATGTTACGGGTCTACACGTCATAGTAACTAGACTTCAATCATCTTATAGACACATGATTGGTGGTGGACCGTATATTAGTTTGATGACCAGTTCGTTCTTGCTTTTTCCTGAGTAAATAAGTGAAGGGCCTCTACTAATCCACAGTCTTGCATAGGAGCTGCAGAGAGCAGAGAAGGTTAAAACAATTTGAAACCTTAATAGAATACCTAGTAGAAGGAAATTAGAGGCTGTAGGTTTTATCGGAAACTGGATCATACTGTAGTTTCACTTGAGCACAGCATAGTCTGCTCTGAACTGATATTCCCATCCATACGTTCTGGCAAGTCTATGTTTTTCGATCATAGTATTTTTTATCAAGCTACCGATTAATGCGTCTGAGCAGTGCAGTTGGAGGTCTCATCGACTTTAAACTGATATTTGCTTGATCGTATCTATAGCATATTAGTTATTATCTTTAACAGGTCACCCATTAATGTTTTATCATAAAGATTTACCAAATTTATATTGTGAATAACTCTGATTGTGAAAATAATATCTCGTCCTGCTCCTCTTTCCGTCACCTACCTCTTGTGTTTGCATACATCTCACAATGACATTTATGCATCGGCTTAAAAGTCAACATTAATTTGAGCCTTAATAGTTCTTAGGTGTGTTATACCTTATAATTTCTTAGTTTTAATTCTAGTGGTAAAACTGTTATAACTCTGTATTTGTAAAACAATTCTGGAAATAATAAAATAAATAAACAGAAATGTAAACGCAATGGAAAGTTAATCCGAGCCCACTGAATTCACAGTGTTTCCTTAAGAAATTTAATCCCCTCCTAGTACCCAAGGTTATGGATTATTTCCTCCCAGGATAGAACGAATTTCACACTGGTGTAGTGGTACTTCAAACCCCGGTGTTTCAGCGAACTCAAAGTTCGGTAGCAAATCACACTTACATCTCTCGATCGATCATTTGACCAAATCCAAATCCGAAGCCGAAGCCGAAGCCGAAACCGAAACCGAAGCCGAGCCGAGCGAGCGACGACGACGACGGCGCGAGGCTTGATTTCTTCTCAACTCTTTGAGCAATTTCTTATATACCCATCAAAAGTCTTTTCCTCTTCCTACGTGGGACAATTAAGGAGGGAAACTCAAATATTACTCAAATATTTTATTTTCCCCTCCATTTCCCATTCACCCATTTTAAACATTAATATATCATTAAATACTTAAAATCCCAACAAAAACTTCATCAACTCTCAACATGTTCCTTAGGGCTTCTGGAGAGCATGAAATATGCGGAATGATGAAGTCTGAACTTCTAGTTCAGATCGACGGGTTAAACAACTCCACTAATAATACAACAGGCAAACCGGTCACAGTTTTGGCAGCAACAAATTTCCCCTGGGGTAAGCTCTCATTATTGTTGTCTGCTGGTTTTTTAGTTCGGAGGTACTATGTTTAGTTTTTTCGTATTATCGTCATACCATCTCTACTCAAAAATAGGTTGGATGATCAAAGTCAATAAAAGGAATGACTATGATCTCACTGATTTTTTTTCCTTACAAATAAAATAGTACATGTACATAATATTTGAACTAGATGTTATTGCAGATTATAGTTCAGTGGTTGTTAATATTACAGTGAATACAATATAATATTGGGAGATATAAAGAAAAAAATGTATTAAAAATTTGATGGATAACTCTGCTAATCATCAAAGGCGAACCAGGTTTAGAGTTAGTGGGCTCAAAATGAGGCATTTTAGCCGAAAGGAACGTATTCAGCTGAACCATGGAACCTGTGCTAGAGTCGCCTCCCATTATTATTGCTCCTCGACATTGAACAGACATTTTTGTTGATACTAATAATCTGTAACATGAATGCCAGCTAGCTCCTGACCTGGATATTGACCAAGTGGCACGAAGAACAAAAGGTTACAGTGGAGATGATCTAACAAATATCTGTAGAGATGCTTCTTTAAATGGGATGAGACGTAAGATCGCAGGGAAAAACCCACATGAGATTAAGAACATGTCCGAGGCCGAGATTTTGAAAATTCCAGTTATGATGGATGACTTACTAGAAGCTCTTGATAAAATACAACCCACAGTTTCTACAGGGGACATTGGACGACATGAGAAATGGTTTTCAGAATTTGGATCAACGTAGACAATCAAGTATATGCTACTACTAGTTAGAAGTGCTTCTTTTTGGGTCCAGAAAAATACAATTACTAGTGAGACATTGGTCATATATCACAGTTGTTATTCTCTGCGTCCTTCTCCCTTGAGTTTACAATCATTTAATTGAATGGTTAATTTTGTTTTCTTTTTAATAAATAAGTAGTTAAGAATTTCAGGTTATGCCGTTGGAAATGAACAGGAATAACACGTTCAGAAACAAAAATAAGCTAGGGAGTCTCGTAAAAATAGCACGGGCTAGCCAGTTTTTGGACTGGTCGTCAAAAATAGTCAGTGTTTGCAAAGTCAGTGAATAACTACTATTTTGCTTCAACATGGAAAGTTTCAGCACAATATACCGGAGATCGGTGCACCTGTGTATGAACTTCTAGCATATTATGCTGGAACTCCAACACGCGGAAAGTTCCAGCATAATATATTGAAGATTGGAGCACGTGTATGAACTTCCAACATATTATGCTGAACCGGTATATTATACTAGAAGTCTGTTATATTATAAGCTTTGATAAGACACTCCATACAATTGTAAGCTTAATACTGGAGTTACCATATCAGTAACTAATCCTTATTAAATTTTCATTCGAATATTTTTTCTATTACAATGACTTTTTAGTGCAAAAGAAAGTCAAAGAAGATTGTAGATCTAGTACATGTCTAACTAATATGAAATGGTTCAATAGGTGTGTCTGAAGAAAAAAATCCAGTCTTATATGTTTCTTTAATCCTTTTACTGAATTGTTGCGTTTAAATTTACTATCTACATATATACATAATTATAATTCATACCAAAAAATATTTATGGCCTAAGATTCAAGAAACCAAATCTTTTGGTACATTACTATCTTGACTGATAAATCCAGTTTAGCACTGTGTAAGACCATTAAAGAGGAAACTTCTGACATGTCGCTCCCCTCCCATGGTCCAACGCGACACGAATCTAGACCAGTGGCAAGGGTGTCTCAAGGAGTAGGCTAGTAAAGTCTTTTATTTAGCACCTAAATTTTGGGGTCCCAAAAATATTTTTAGTTGTGAATTTGTTATCTTATTTTCGCTTAGATAATATTGAAGTTTATAGGGAAAAAAAATGCTAAATACTTATAAAAATGGAAAGAAAAACTATTTATTTCTTATCAATAAAAATATTTTAGAACTTTGAATTAAGATACTTAAATCTTCATATTGATAAAGAACAATTTTTACAATAAGATCCGAGGTAATCTATACTATATTAAAAGCACGAAGGACTTTAGCGAAATGTCGTTCGTCTTTTTTGTCCCTTTAAAATAAATTTTATATTAGACAAAATGGTCATTTTAAGCTTTCTCCCTAGTTAATTATAAATATGTACTAACTTGAATTTACTTATCAACGTGAAAATTAATATTATATTTTATAAGATAACTACAAAAAGAAAAGAGAAATCAATATAATATTAATACTATATTTTGGTAATTTTAACCACAATCGTCCCTTATCTTTTGGGGTTGGACTAACTTTGTCCTTTTGTATTATGCTAAGCACTTATAGTCCTGTAATTTTGCCACTCCCCATATATAGCTTAGAACAGTTCTAAATGAACTCTGTCCCACACTTTACACACTAATTGTATATCCTTTTTGGTTGCTAATACATCTCGTGCTTATTAATGGTAGTATAAATTTTGAGTTGTCCAAAAAAGGGTTTATATTTGAATATTTGGATACTGGAGCTAGAATGGCGTCACTGATAGTATCTTCATGGGTGACGCATGCATGTAAAAAGGGCATAATAAGAGCACTTCGAGGTTTAAATCATAAATTGAGTTATAATAAATGCTTATTGAGGCAGTGGCTCAAATTGCTTGAAAATAGCATACAATAACGAAAGGTGAATCCGATTACAGCATAGTATGAGTAAACAATGAATTAACATCCTGTGCATTTGACCGGAAAGGCGGTTGTAAAAGGAGAGAGATTGTTTCTAATAGACCGTAAAAATAAAGCAACAAATAATTACCAAGAATCACCCTTAGGAGTCTAGCACAGACATTTCCTTCGTCTTCGCGGGTGAGAAGGCACGATCATCTAGGCACAAGGCAGGTCCTCCAGATGTAAGGCTTAGAGACAGATTGAGAATTTCTCAAGTCGTTGAGCATGCTCATCATTGGAGTAGAAGCTCCCATCTAGCTTCTACTCCAATGATGAGCATGCTCAGCGACTTGAGAGGTTTTCAAAATTACACTCATCGCTCGTAGTATAGCAGCAGGAGTCTCTAGGAGGATATTATTCATATAATCCAGCAACTTGCGAAGTTTCAATTCACCAACATACTTGGAAGGTACCAAAGTATCCACGAGTAGATTGGGTGGGCTTTATTCTCTGTACTGCCTTTATGAGATGCAACCATTCATGTCACGCCCTGAACATGGGGGCGAGACCGGCACCCGGTGCCTCACCTAGCTTTGCGTACCAACTTGCGACAAAGGGACGCTAAACATATAGTGTCATACATTGGCTATGAGTCACATTTGTCACGATCCAATTTAGGATCGTGATCGGCGCTCAGGAGCAAGTGCCCCCAAGTAAGCCTTATCGGTATTTTAAAGAAAATCGGACAAAGTTTTCCCTGTTTTTGGACTATCAAAAAAAAATTATGTCTCAAAATCAACAACAAACCATCCTAATATCAAACCAACCAATCGACAACTTATCAATTAACCAAAATAAGTCTCCACCATTGCTAATCGACCCACTAACAACTAGAAATACTAATTTATCTCCAACTTTGATAATAAAGAACGATACTCAAGTAATAAAAAAATAATACTCATGACACCAAAATGATGACTATGGAGCGACTCTAAGAGTTCAAAGAACGACCATAACAATAAACAAAATCTCCACACACGCGAACAAGTGCGAGGCTCATCAAGAACTATCAACATGTGCGCTCTAATTAACGAAATCCTTGCCCGTGTCAACTGTTGTCTCTGTAAAAAGAATTAGTGGGGAATGAGTCGCTAGCTTAGTGAGTAATAACACCTAACCGCAACCGTTTTTTATTGGGGACCAGTCAGAAAACATGCTAGTATATCAAACAGAAAATGACATAAGAATGCCCTTTCAGAAACAATAAATAATTTTCAGTCTCAGCATGTTTTTCTTGTAGTATAATACACTTAACAATTCAGTAATAAGCTCGGTAACCATCGTATAATATCAATATTCATATTTAG
Source organism: Nicotiana undulata (assembly GCA_005239495.1). Lineage (NCBI taxonomy): Eukaryota > Viridiplantae > Streptophyta > Magnoliopsida > Solanales > Solanaceae > Nicotiana > Nicotiana undulata. Next base: position 50,613 of record ML257799.1, on the reverse strand, counting down.
GAGGTTTCAATGAACGGATCATGTAATCGATATAACTGTGGACTTCTTCACAAGAAGTCAAATAATTATAGTCCCCACTCGAGGGAAATCGGTAACGGTATGCTAGTTCTACCTTCCCACTAGCGAGGGCTATAACAATAATCTGTAATTACAAGGTGCACTAGGTCTAACGAACCCGCCGTTAGCTACGGGACCCTTGAATGTCTACTCCCATTTATACTTGTCTCTGTAATCTGTATATACTTGTAAAAAATATTTGAAAACAATATAGGGCATTTCGGTTCTTATCAAATCATATAATTTCATTTCGATAACAGTAAATTTTAGTAACGGTAAAACAGATCTAGTGACAACGAAAATATTTAAAACCACGGCAATCATCTCAAATAACTATTTCGGTATCATATCGAGTAAAAGACTTGTCCCACATGCAACTCAAAATAATCGGTAACATATTCATATTAAAAATAATGTGTAAATCATGCAAGTTATGAAAACACAAATTGCGGTAAGATTACTACTCACAGTACTCGTGCCGAAAATACCAAATGATTCACCTCGAGCAATTCGTACAAATTCCTCCAATCAATCTATAATTACATAATATCGATCTCATGTTAATTGCCTCATTTAGGCTAAATCCATCATTAATTTACAATACCCAATCCTCCGAGTTTTATATTTTATCATCAATTCGCCGAATTATATCTACCCATGCTATGAGTAATTTAAATTAGTCCAAAATCTTTTAAATAAAAATATATTTATATGGTTTATTCCGTGTATTGTTCAATTTCCTTAATCGTGTGCATAAATTGGAACTTAAATAACCTTAATGTCCATAATATTCCTTCTTAATTGGTACTTATCTTTTGTACTCAATACTAGACTTACCCTATTCAAACCCTAATTCGATATTGTCATTGCAATACAGTTAAACACCAAAACTTAATCCTTTCACCCTAACTTAATTTACACCTAACAAAGATCAGATATAACGAGACTAGTTTAAGTACAAATACGTCAATACCCTTCTTTTTCCAAGTGAATTTATCCTACATCAACATTGACCAACTTCCAATGGCATGATTTTCCCAGAATAACTCTTGTTGGTATTTAATTTCTTATACCTTGTGATACCCTTCAAATATATGAACCGAGATAAAAAGAATTACCAGGAAAAAAGAAACCATATGAGAAATTCGAGTATTACCCGTAAAAACCAGTGTGTATTTAAGATTTCTCAAGGTTTGGTTCCAGCCTTTTTCTTCTACTTCTTCTCCTTTTGAAATCGCTTTGCTGCGTTTTCTGAAGTAGACCAGTTTTCCCCCTTCATTTCCTTTGTTTGCTTCTGTACGTTTCCCTTTCTTTCACTCTTCTTTCCGGTGGCTTTGCCCTTCTTTTAGTTAGAGTAGGTTTCTCCTTCTTCTTTTTTGTTTTGTTTTGTTTAATTAATTTTTTCCTTTTTTTGTTTATTTGTTCTTTTTGGGTAAATTACTTAATTACTCCTTTTTTTTGTAAGTATTACATTCTCCCCACCTTATGAAATTCAGTTCCTGAATTTAGCTCTATGTACCTATAGACTGAAATAAATGAGGATACCTGACTCGCATATCATCTTCTATTTCCCATGTAGCTTCTTCAACAGTATGATTTCTCCATAAGAATTTCACGAACACAATTTCTTTTGACCGTAATTTTCTTATTTATCTATCAACAATAGCCATCGGTTCCTCCTCGTAAGACAACTTCTCATCAAGCGGTATAGCAGTTGCTTCAAGCACCTGAGATGAGTCTGATATACATTTCCTTAGCATTGAGACATGAAAAACTAGATGAATAAAGGACAACTCAAGAGGAAGTGTCAAACGATAAGACACAGCTCCCACTCGGTCTAGTATCTCATACGGTCCTATAAACATGGGTCTCAACTTACCTTTTTTCCCAAACCACATCACACCTTTCATAGGAGAGACTCGTAGAAACACTTTGTCCCCAATTGTGAACACTAAATCTCTTCTTCTCTTATCTGCATAAGACTTTTGTCTGCTTTGAGCTGTAAGCAATCTCTGTCTGATCAACTGGACCTTGTCCATAGCTTCTTGTACTAGGTCGGGTCCCAAAATTTAGTCTCACCAGCTTCAAACCATTCGATAGGAGAATGACATCTTCTACCACACAATGCTTCGTACGGTTCCATTTGAATACTGGACTGGAAGATATTGTTGTAAGAAAATTCAACTAAAGGTAGATAAGTGTCCCAACTACCTCCAAACTCAAGAATGCAAGCTCTCAACATATCCCCCAAGATCTGTATAGTACGTTCATACTGCCCGTCTATCTTTGGATGAAATGCAGTACTAAGATCTACTCGTGTACCCAATGCTTCTTTAAAAGATTTCCAAAAGCGTGAAGTGAACTGTGATCCTCTATCAGGGATGATAGATACTGGAACTCCGTGAAGTCGGACAATTTCGTTCATAAATATCTATGCATACCTCACTCCACCATATGTAGTCTTCACTGGTAAAAAGTGTGCTGATTTTGTCAGTCGATCTACAATTACCCACACCGAATCATAACCTCTAAAGGTTCGTGGTTGACCGACGACAAAATCCATAATAATTCTTTCCCATTTCCACTCTGGAATCTCAATTTGTTGTAACAATCTTGTGGGTCGCTGATGCTCAGCCTTGACCTGCTGACAAGTCAAACAACTACAAATAAAGTTAGCAACATCTTTCTTCATACCTTCCCACCAATAAAATTGCTTCAGGTCATGATACATTTTTGTGGATCCCAGATGTATGGTGTATTTAGAGTTGTGGGCTTCTTCATGAATAGAATGTCTCAACCCATCTATGTTTGCTGCACATAACATGTCCCCTATTTGAAGCACGCCATCACTTCAACAATCATATCCTTGCTTTTACAAGCTAAGGCCTCATCTATGTATTTTCATAATCGCTCATCCTCATATTGGGTGACCTTAATGCGCTCCACTAATGAAGACTTAGCCTGAGCACAAGCCAACAATGCCTCTGAATTTTAGACACTAAATATGATACCTGTATCTTCTAGTCTTTGAATATCTTTGGCCAAAAGTCTCTTTGCAGGAGCTATATGTGCCAAACTCCCCATAGATTTTCTGCTCAATGCATCAGCCACCACATTGGCTTTTCCAGGATGATACAAAATAGAACAATCATAGTCTTTGAGTAGTTCCCCCCACCGACGCTGCCGAAGGTTCAGATCTCTTTGCTGAAAGATATACTTCAGACTTTTATGGTCAGTATAAATCTCACAAGTTTTGCCGTATATATAGTGTCTCCAAATTTCTAGAGCAAATACCACTGCAACCATCTCCAAATCATGTGTAAGATAGTTTTGTTCGTGCCTTTTCAATTGTTTTGAAGCATAAGCTATAACACGACCATTTTGCATGAGAACGCATCCTAATACCACCCTCGAGGCATCACAGAATATTGTAAATCCTCCAGAACCTGATGGTAAATCTAATATTGGTGCAGTTGTTAGACACGTTTTGAGTTTCTGAAAGATCTGCTCACATTCCTCCGTCCACTGAAACTTTGCATTTTTCTATGTTAGCTTGGTTAGTGACGCTGCTATTCTGGAGAAATCCTGCACAAAACGCCTATAATAGCCTACTAAGCCTAAAATGCTGCGAATCTCTGTAGGAGAAGTAGGCCTGGGCCATTTCTGCACAGCTTCTGTCCTCTTAGGATCTACCATAACTCCATCTTTGGATACAACATGCCGCATAAATGATATTGAGTCTAGCCAAAATTCACACTTTGAGAACTTAGCATAAAGTCGATGTTCTCGCAATGTCTGCAACACAGTTCTGAGATGATTCTCGTGTTCTCCTTGGATATGAGATTATATCAGGATATCATCAACAAATACTATTACAAATCTATCCAAAAATGGCTTGAACACCCTATTCATTAAATCCATGAATGTAGATGGAGCATTAGTCATCCCGAAAGGCATCACAAGGAACTCATAGTACCCGTATCGAGTTCTGAAAGCAGTCTTAGAAATATCTTCATCTTTGATTCTAAGCTGATGATAACCAGAACAGAGGTCAATCTTTGAAAAGTGGGTAGCTCCTTGTAACTGATCAAAATGTCATCTATACGAGGCAAAGGATATTTATTGCGTATCGTTGTCTTGTTCAACTGCCTGTAGTCAATGCACATTCTCAGGGATCCGTCTTTCTTCTTTACGAATAGTACTGGTGCACCCTATAGATATATACTCGGTATGATAAAACCCTTATCTAAAAAGTCTTGTAGTTGTTGTTTTAGCTCCTTCAATTCTGCTGGTGCCATCCGATATGGCGGTATTGATATGGGTTGTATGGCAGGTGGAAAATCAATACCAAACTCTATTTCTCGTACTGGAGGCAATCCTGGTAAATCCTCAGGAAATACATCAGAAAATTCTCTCACTACTGGAACATTTTCTATACTAATTGGTTCATTTCTTGTGTCGTCTACAATAGCTAAGAGACCTAAGCAACCTTTCTTCAAAAGTCGTTGAGCCTTCATAAAAGATACAACTTTGCAAGTCTTTGGACTTTTAGAGCAAAGCTAGTTTCGTTTGGTATCTTAAACTTGACTATCTTTGCATGACAATCGACGATAGCATAGCAAGAAGATAACCAATCCATTCCCATCAGCATGTCAAAGTCATCATATCAAGTACAATAAGATCAGCTAGAGTGTCTCTACCCTCAACCTGAATCTGACAAGCATGTTACACGTATTCAGCTAATAGAGACTCTCCTACAGGAGTAGCAACTAGAAAAGGATCATTCAATAGCTCAGGTTGTCTACTAAACCTCAAAGCAAAGTACGAGGACACATAGGAGTGAGTAGATTCTGGATTAATCAACGCAAGTGCATCAAATGAACAGACAAAAATAATACTTGTAACCACAACATTCGAAGCCTGAGAATCCTGTCTAGTAAATGCAAAAACTCTCGCTTGAACTCTACAAACATTACCTTGTCCTTGATTTAGAGTAGCACGGTCTCCAGCACCTCGACCTCTATTTCATGTACCTATAGAACCTGAAGTATTACGAGTAGTATGAGTAGGTGTAGTTGACTGAATAGAAGCCTGGTTGAAATTCCTCGGAGGCTGAGGGAAATCCCTCAAGTGATGTCCCAACTGGCCACACCGAAAGCACTCTCCCGTTAGAAGACGTCACTGGCCCAAATGTGATCTACCACAGGTCTGGCAGACTGGAGTAGTGGCATATATCTGCCCAGAATTATGATGTCCAGATGCTGGCGGTCCCCTAGTACCCTTTCTGTAATGTGGTTTGTATGTGGTCTGTGAAGACCGGTGTGTCCCTGTCTGAGAACCCTATTGTTGTTGTCCCTAATTTCCTACTTTTTGATTTTCACTAAAACTGCCACTGAAAGACCCTCCTGAACTCGAGCTTCTTCGGTAGGCACTAAGTATGGAGCATATCTAGCTAGCTTGCAAAACTTGGTGTTATATGTGGACACATCCATATCTGGAGTCTGAACCAATCTCTCAAAGTCTCTAGCATATTTTTTCATCAGGTTGTCTGGAAGAAAATGATTCATGAACAACTTAGTGAACTCGTCCCATGTCAGTGGTGTTGCTCCTGTTGTCTTTCCTAGCAACATAGTTTCATACCATGTACTGGCCATATCCTCTAGTTTGTATGCTGCAAGCTCCACGACTCTCTCACTAGAACATCCTAGAGCACGTAATGCCTTGAGTATCCCATCCGAGAAACTTTGAGGATCTGCTGAATTATCAGAACCTGTGAATTTTGGTGATTTCAATTTCAGTAACTGTCACGACCCAATTTCGGAGTCGTGATGGTGCCTGTCGTGCAACCAGGCCAGCCACCTATCTATAACTAATCAAGGTTTAATTATAGAGAAAATACCCTTTTTAATAAATCCGAAATCAATAATAATAGTAAATCAGAATTTGGAAACAATTTGTGAAAATCAAAACTCAAATCCTACAATCCCGGATCCAGTGTCACACAGTCATGAGCTGTTAATACATAATGTAACTAAAAAAGGAATGACCAACATAGTCTGAAAAATAAATAACGACAGGGAGAATAGGAAAGAGATGGAGAGATCACGGACGCCAGCTGCTACCTCGACAACTCTGATGGAAACTGCCGCTACTCAATGACCAGAGCCAAGTCTTGGTGTACCTGGATCTGCACACAAGGTGCAGGGGGTAACGTGAGTACAGCAACTCAGTAGTAACAAAACCAAACTATGGGCTGAGAGGTAGTGACAGACTAAACCTTCGATGTTTATGAACAACAGTATATGTCTTGAACATGACGGTAATATGGCAGGAAAATAAGAAAGATGCACCACATTATGCCTGTAAACTCTACATAATAGCATATGATCATAAAGAATCAGAAATGATATGTACACAGTATCCCTGAAAGTCCACTCAGTACTAGAATTGGCCTTCAGGCCCAGGGAAGGTCCGTCCCGGATTATGCATAAACCCAAGTGACGTAGTCACCGAGTACTGAGGAAAAAGGCCAGTCCAGCCCCACGGAGAAGATTCATCTCCAGAACATAACACTCGGACAAGATCTATGTCCAGGGACGATCCATCCCTCAATATATATCAATAACTTCAGGAAAGATCCATGCCAGGGAAAATCCATCCCTCAATATCTTCACTGGGGGTGTAAAGACTCCGGAGGGGCTCCTATAAGCCCAAGCGCTATATCAGCCAACGAAGGCATGATTCAAGGATCGCTGCAGTGTGCAGTCGAATCTCATAACTGTCTCAATACTAGGATTTCGGCCTCACTCAGCCAATACTTTCCAGTCTCACTCACAATGCTCTCAAATATAACAATCAGCCCAAAACAATGATAATATAGAAATAAACTAGCAACTTCTGAGATTGAGGCATGAAACATATGCTATAACAGGACTGAGTACATGAAGGCAAATAATCGCAGATGGAGACAGCAACAATCGACCATTCCAGTCTAAACATATCGGCGTGAAGCCTTAACATTTATACTTAACGTGGTTTCTAATACGTTCAAGGTAACTGCAACCTTCACAGTACAAGTAACAGTCTGAAATAGCCATTAGGCAGTGCCATGGGATGAGCCAGGCCACAAATATTCGGTGTACGCCCGCATGCCCGTCACTTGGCAAGTGCGTCACCTTAATTAATATCAAATATCAGATAATTTGGGGTTTTGAACCCTCAGTTCCATGTTTGGAAGCGTTACTTACCTTAAAACCGGCTAAAATACTACTCCCCAGTGCCCTTGCCTCTAAATTCGGCCTCCGAGTGCTCCAAATCTACCAACAATTAGATTTCTACCATTATAATATGCTAAGGAATGAAACCCAATTGAAATTTATCAAAATACCCAAAAATCCCCAAATTGGTTAAACCCGACCCTCGGGCCCGCTACTCAAATTCGATAAAAGTTACGAAACTGGAATCCTTGTTCTTCCCCGAGTCTAGCCATATCAAATTTACCAAAATCCGACCCAAATACCCTTTCGAATCATCAAAAGAATTTTCCAACTTTTCTTCCTCCTTTTCCCCAATTTCCACTTTGATTCTCCAATTTCCATGGTAATAATCAATACTAATTCATGAAATTAGACTAAAAGTGATTGAAGAACACTTAACACAAGTCTCCCACTGAAAATCTCTCCAAAAACATTCTTCTCCCGAGCTCTCAAATGGTGTTTTGAAAAATGGCTTAAAACCCTCGTTTTGAACTTAACATTTCTGCCCAGCGATTCCTTCATACCGATCGCGGACACTCAGTCGCGATCGCGGAGAAAAAAACTCAACGACTCCACAAAAACTCTATGCGATCGCGGAACATCCCTCGCGATCGCGAAGCTCCTCCTCCCAACCAACTGCGATCGCGGACTCCTCCACGCGATTGCACTGCTCATTTTCCCCAGCCCACGCGATTGCGACCCTGACTAAGCGATCACGGAGAACAACCTCCCACATCATCGCGATCGCGAAGAAAAAAATTTGACCCCCACTCAGTACGCGATCGCAGGATACCCCTCGCGATCGCGAAAGAGGAAACCATAACCAAGAAACACCAGAAATCTGCCATCTTCCAAGGCCAAAAGTTGGTCCGTTGACCACCCGAAACACACCCGAGGCCCTCGGGACCTCAACCAATTATACCGATACACCCTAAATGATCATTTGAACTTAGTCGAGCCTTCGAAACACCATAAACAACATCAAAACTCTAAAATCCCATCGAATTCAAGCCTATGAACTTCCAAATTTCTAAATTCCATCAACGACGCCGAAACTACCCAAAACTACTCCGATTGACCTGAAAATTTGCAGACATATACAAAATGATATTACGAACCTGCTCCAACTATCGGAATCCCGTTCCAACCCCGATAGCCTATTTTCCACTGCCGACCGGAAATCGCCAAAAACTAACTTTCGCCAATTCAAGCCTAATTCTACACCGGACATCACAAAAACATTCTGAACACACTCCTAAGTCCCAAATCATCTAGCGAAGCTATCCGAGCCATAAAATCCGCATTCCGAGGTCGTATACCAATAAGTCAACTCCCAAGTGACTTTTCCAACTCTAAGGCTACCTTTAGAGACTAAGTGTCTCAATTCCCTCTATAACCACTCCGAACCTGAGCTAACCAATTCCAACACATCATGAACAGTCTAACCAAGCTACGACAAGGCAGAAACAGTGAAATTAAGGCATGTTCTACGTAACGACCAACCGGGTCATTACAATAACTCTTGTAGGGATACTTTCTTATTTCCGAAAGTATGAGTCTGTAAAGTAACCTGACGAGCTGAACTTCCACCCTGAGTAAGCATCAACGCCTCTAACACATTCAATAACCTTGCCACTGCGTCTGCATGTAAGGAAACAATAGAAACAATAGTTGGCACTGGTGGTGGAGCGTTCTGAACTCCCTGCCCTTGCACTTGATCTGGCATAACAGCTTGGAGTTGAACCATGTTCCCAACTTCAGGTTGAGGAGCTTCCTGTCTTCTAGTTTGATGAACCCCAACTAGATCACCACCGTGGGCAGTACCACGTCCAGCAGATGAGGGTGTGCGTCTCCTAGCCATCTGCGAAAGAAATACTCCAAAGTCAATCTTAAGTTATCTCAACGCAAGATCAAAGAATGAAAGAAGGATGTTCAGTAGCCTCAAAATCATAAGTATGAGCGCCTACATACCTATGAACAATACTCTAGTAAACATTGCTCCATGAGTCGGGACTTAAGGCCTAAGCTTGGATACTAACTTTGTCACGGCCGAATTTAGGATCGTGATCGCCTCTCACGAGCAAGTGCCCCCAAGCAAGCCTCATCGGTATTTTACAAAAAATCGGACAGAGTTTCCCCTGTTTTTGGACTATCAAAAAAAAAATTCATGTCTCAAAATCAACAACAAACCATCATAATATCAAACCAACCAGTTGACAACTTATCAATTAACCAAAACAAGTCTCCAACTTTGATAATAAAGAACGATACTCAACATAAGGCTATAATAAAGAAATAATACTCATGACACAAAAATATTGACTATGGAGGGACTCTAAGATTTCAAAGAACGACATAACAATAAATACAATTCTCCGCACACGCGAACAAGTGCGAGGCTCATCAAGAACTATCAACATGTGCGCTCTAATTAACGAAATCCTCACCCGCGTCAACTGTTGTCTCTGTAAAAAGAATTAGCGGAGAATGAGTCGCTAGCTCAGTGAGTAATAACACTTAACCGCAACCGTTTTTTATTGGGGACAAGTTAGAAAACATGCTAGTATATCAAACAGAAAATGACATAAGAATGCCCTTTCAGAAACAATATATAAATTTCAGTCTCAACATATTTTTCTTGTAGTATAATACACTTAACAATTCAGTAATAAGCTCGGTAACCACCGTATAATATCAATATTCACATTTGGGAGGTTTCAATGAACGGATCATGTAATCGGTATAACTGTGGACTTCTTCGCAAGAAGTCAAATATAATTGTAGTCCCCACTCGAGGGAAATCGGTAACGGTATGCTAGTTCTACCTTCCCACTAGCGAGGGCTATAACGGTAATCTGTAATTACAAGGTGCACTAGGTCTAACGAACCCGCCGTTAGCTACGGGACCCTTGAGTGTCTACTTCCATTTATACTTGTCTCTGTAATCCGTATATACTTGTAAAAAATATTTGAAAACAATATATGGTATTTCGGTTCTTATCAAATCATATAATTTCATTTCGATAACAGTAAATTTAAGTAACGGTAAAACAGATCTAGTGATAACAGAAATATTTAAAACCACGACAATCATCTCAAATAACTATTTCGGTATCATATCGAGTAAAAGACTTGTCCCACATGCAACTCAAAATAATCGGTAACATATTCATATTAAAAATCATGTGTAAATCATGCAAAGTTATGAAAACACAAATTGCGGTAAGATTATTACTCACAATACTCGTACCGAAATACCAAATGCTTCGCCTCGAGCAATTCGTACAAATTCCTCCAATCAATCTATAATTACATAATATCGATCTCATGTTAATTGCCTCATTTAGGCTAAATCCATCATTAATTTACAATACCCAATCCTCCGAGTTTTATATTTTATCATCAATTCGCCGAATTATATCTACCCATGCTATGAGTAATTTAAATTAGTCCAAAATCTTTTAAATAAAAATATATTTATATGGTTTATTCCGTGTATTGTTCAATTTCCTTAATCGTGTGCATAAATTGGAACTTAAATAACCTTAATGTCCATAATATTCCTTCTTAATTGGTACTTATCTTTTGTACTCAATACTAGACTTACCCTATTCAAACCCTAATTCGATATTGTCATTGCAATACAGTTAAACACCAAAACTTAATCCTTTCACCCTAACTTAATTTACACCTAACAAAGATCAGATATAACGAGACTAATTTAACTACAAATACGTCAATACCCTTCTTTTTCCAAGTGAATTTATCCTACATCAATGTTGACCAACTTCCAATGGCATGATTTGCCCAGAATAACTCTTATTGGTATTTAATTTCTTATACCTTGTGAAATCCTTCAAATACATGAACTGAGATAAAAAGAATTACCAGGAGAAACCATATGAGAAATTCGAGTATTACCCGTAAAAACCAGTGTGTATTTAAGATTTCTCAAGGTTTGTTTCCAGCCATTTTCTTCTTCTTCTTCTTCTCCTTTGGAAAACCCTTTTCTGCATTTTCTGAAGTAGACCCGTTTCCCCCCTTTATTTCTTTCGTTTGCTTCTGTTCGTTTCCCTTTCTTTCACTTTTCTTTCCGGTGGCTTTGCCCTTCTTTTAGTTAGACTAGGTTTCTTCTTCTTCTTCTTCTTCTTTGTTTTGTTTTGTTTAATTAATTTGTTCCCCTTTTTTTGGGGTAAATTACTTAATTACTCCTCTCTCTTTTTTGTGTACGAGGAGTATTACAACATTGCAAGACAATTGTGAATGCTGACTAAACATCAATATAAAGATGGGTCGACAAGGTCGTCATAATTAATACGGCTGTCAAACCAACAAAATATACAAAAAGGCCTACAAGCCTAACATACTGCACTAACTGAAAGGATATGTCTACAAGCCTCTACTAATGGATATACTGTGATCGGAACAAGGTACCGGCCTACTCATTACATATATACACAAGATGTACATAAAACTCTAAACCGGCAACTCCGAAGGGCATGGAGCTTACCGATCAAGCTGAATTCGGGAAACACCTAGGAGGTCTACCCGTCTATCTGTCTGAACCTGCACGCATGAAATGTAGCGCCCCCAGAAAAGGGACGTCAATACGAAATAATGTACCGAGTATGTAAGGCAATATACTGAAAGTTGAAACTGAACTGATAATATAATAACTGAAAGTAACTGAGAGTCAAAGAAAATATGAAGATATGCTCATCTGCTGATACTGACTCAACTTTCTCAATGTAGTAAGTAAAATAGTTGTCCGGTTTTATAAGGCTCGGTATATATAACTATTATGCCGTAGTAGGCTCGCTCATAGGCACTCGACCATACTAGGCTATGTATCTCGGCCAATTGGGATCGCTCATAGGCACTCGGCCACGGTAGGCTCGGTATATAACTTACCATCTGATCATAGATTGTCCAATAAGGTCTTGCCCACCGATTATAGCTCGATGGTGCCAAATATATATATATATAGAGAGAGAGAGAGAGAGAGAGAATCTCTTCTTTCTTGACTGGAAGGAAACAATGCTCAATTGAATATAAAGTCTAGATAAAGGAGAATACTGTAACTTATTAAACTAGGATAATGTATATATCGGGAGTATGAACTTCTCTTTATGCCTCGTTATCAAACACATGTAGTTACGAGATCATGCCAAAATGAAGGAAGGGCTTAGCCTTAACATACCTGAGCCGATTCTCTTGATTCCCTCTAACACACGTCAATTACGACAACACTTAATGACGGATCGAAGTAGGAAAAATCCGTATAATATTCTAGAGAATGATTGCAATGTACTCCCTTAGAGTCGCAAAATCCCGTTGCTATTACACAATATAATTTTGTATGAAATTTTTGTTGAAGCAGAATCACGCCAATCTATCTCAATCTGTAAATAATTCATATGAAACCTTGTTGAGTCTTTCACCCGTACGTGACTTATTTACAAGATATATGAAATCCCTTACCTTTAAGATTTGTGATCCCCACTTTTGGGGTTTAATTAATCCAAAATTGCCCTACACATGCCACCTAACTATCAAGACCAAATAGTCACAATTACTTCAAGGCCTTGCTGCCATGTTGGTTGATTTAATTCTTATCCAAATATTTGAATTAATTATCACTAATCACTTGATTAACTTGTTAATCTCTCATTAATCAATAATTAACCAATTACCCATATGATTAAGAATTATCTCAAATTACTTAAAATACTATCCACCTTTAACATACCTTATACACCTTAGTATCATGGTAATGTGGTACCTTGTATGTCACTAGTCCATAAATAAGGGGTATTATAACTTGGACCGTATTTTATCTCAAATTGCCAAACTTCAACGAAACTCATTTTCTTTGATTTGCTTACTCTCTTTCCTTCACGAATTTACTCATCACTTGTTTGAAATAGCATAATACTTATAATTTCAAAATAATCTTATTCCCGAACTACATCTGTTAACGTACGAAAACATGGGAAATCTCATTTCCGAGCTTTCATCAATATTTATGACGTACTTTTACGTACGAAAACATGGGATGTAACAATTTAAGCCTCCTTTCAAGATTTATATATATATATATACACAACCTTTTTAACATGATATGTCGTGAAACAATGTTTTTTATGTGATGATTCTCTCTCGATGGTGCAATTTTGGTCTTATCATATGAGACAATTAAACATTACAATCGAATCTTATCAAAAACATTAGATTCAAAGCTGAATCGGTCACATTACTGATTGAGTTGCAATACTTTCTAGATTCCTGTTTCAAAATATGTTACCGGAACTATATCACAAGATTAATGATGCATATCAGATGAATTATGACGTAACATGTATGTGTAAGAGGATGTTAATTCATAGTTTACTTTAGTTATTTGAAGAGTTGTCTACTTTCACAACCGCATACTTTAAGTAGGCTGCCTTAGTTCTTTGAAGAGTTGTCTACTTTCACAACCGCATTAAAGATGTAAGTACTACTTTTCATTGAGAATGGACCGAAATGCATAAGAACGGTTAGTTCTTAGATTATAAAAATGGTGCAGTATATTCTTTAAAGAGGCAATTGCCAATGTACTTTTAAACAAACTAGTTCCAACTTTTCCAAAGCGTACCCAGTGGCCCAATCCCAATAATATGGATAAATCGGCCAAGTGGACTCATAATGCAATCTTCACTTGCTTCATTTTTTTCATTCATAACCCTGCTATATCTGGATTTAAAAGGGTGAACCAATGAACTGGGAAGATGAACGTGATCGGTCCCTTTTACTAGACCAGCATAGTTGCTGTGGGTTGCAACTTAATGATGACAGCACATTCCAAAGACCGATAAAAGATTGAGATCAATATGTTTTTAAAGGATTTGACTGCTCAAGTTGCATGAAGAGACGTGTAATTCTCATGATCATTATTCAGAACAAATAAAATAACAAAGGGCAATGGTACATACTTCCCGATAAGCTTAGCATAGACCAATAAAAGGTGAAAGGAATAAAGAATACAGAGGGCTCCATATTTGGCAAGCAGGTCATGGTTTTCAATTTGATCCCAGAGTTTGAAGATCAACTTCGCTTAGAAATGAAGGCATAACTTTAATTGGCTGGAAAGTGAAACCAGCACTGTGGCATGCGTCCTCCAACTGCTTCACTTGTGAAGGTCCATCCGGACAGAACACAACCACAGCCCCACCACTTCCGGTGAACTTGGAAGCAGCACCTATCCTTCGAGCAATTTCAACCATCTCTATATTCATAGCTCCAAGGGCATCATCTCCAAACATACGCCTGCATAGTCCACGTAGCATTTGAATTGCATATCATATTACCAAGTTATTGTATAACAATTCTAGCAATATTTGAGTACGTCAAAACTATGAAAAATAAGACGCAAAAGGCTACAGGAACTGTCTATCAATCAGTTGGATTTATTCTTTGTCCAAAACCAAAAGTTTAGATGGTCAAAGTTAGTCAATTTGCTAGTTTAAATACCAAGATTAACCAGATATAAAATCGGTACAATTAATAACATGAAGATAAGTTTGGAACTGACACTACACTAAGCACAGACAAGATATTAAATAATTCCTCTTAAAAATATAAGCAGGTTGTCATATGTTTTACCGTCTCAGGTCAAAATTATGATTCATGAGGGCCACCAACTTAATGTAGTCCTTCTCAAGAAGTGCTTTCCGTCCCTCCACAGCTATGTTTGCAACCTCTTCCATGGTTGATCTTATGAATTCATCACCTTCTAACCATCTCTGTCGAACTGTACTATGTACCTGCATTAGAAATAAGTATCATCTAGTATTTGGTAACAACTGTCATCAAAGTAATTCTTTGCTATGTTGCACGGACTATCCAAAATGTTGCCGCACCCGTGTCGGATCCTCCAAAAATACACTACTTTTGGTTCATGTTTCCTTGAAACCCTGCTACTATCATTATCTCTTCCATTGTCTGGAGAATATTTCAAGAAATTAATGGAAATTGTAAGAGGTTAACCAGTTAAAGAGTGCTGAAACAACCCGAGCCTACCATATTATCGGCCGGTTAACCCGTTTTTTTATCCGTATTAAATATGGGTCGGGTCGGATAATTTATTCGGTTATTCATTGCCCGTTTTCGACCCGTCCCATATCCTACCCGAGCCGCCCGTTTGCCAACCCTAACTCAGTCACTTGGTCCAAAGAATCTTTGAACCAGACACCAGAAAGATTTTCCACACTACATATTCTGCACATTAAACACTCACCTTTCCAGAATCACTGGGATTTTCTGCATAGATCAAATACAGAGGTGGGAGAAGATCAACATCCATGGGTGTATATATACCATGACCCAATTCATCCATGTGATTCTTGCCAAAATCCTGCAAAATAAAGGTAAAAAAGAACATAAAATCAACTCTACAACTGTGCCAAGCTTAGTGTTGCCAAATATCACACTGATACATACCATGTATACAAGGCCTCCATACACCTGTGCCACTCTATCCTGAAGACCAGCAACAATTCCAAGTTCCTTCTCTGAATTTAGGACAAGGTTCGGCCTTACCTCAACTTTGATTAGATGTCTGACTTTGTAAAAGTCAAGAAGGCAACTCAGTGCGGCACTAACAATTGCACTAGAACCTGAAAGCCCTGTCTGAGATGTGGAAAGTATATGGTGTATCAATCAACCATTTCAACATGAGATAGATAGAATCTTTTATGTTATGATCAATAGCAATGACTTATCCAGATCATGATCATTTAAGTAAAGTGATGTAACATTTAGCTATGATTGAAACAAGCATGCGTGCTATTTTCAATTTATTTGCATATTTTAAACCAGAAGGTACTATGATCAACTGCAATAACATATCCAGATAAGGATCATTGATGTAGTGCCATGTAACTTTTAATTATGATTGAAACAAGCATGTGCACCACTTCTAATTTATCTTGCATCCAAAATCCAGAGGGTAGCATGTCCAACGTCTAGGTTTTGATTGCAACCAACAAACGTTTACTCAATTAAGTGATTTTAGGTAAACTGTAAACCAAGGAAAAGACATCTAGTTGAAGGTACATGTAAACAATGGGAGCTCAAGCTAAACTATAAGCGAGATGGATAGTGACACCACCACCAAAATTTTGAAGCATGGACGCTGAGCAGCTTGACAATTAGCAGACTGACCCGGTTGAAGTTTCTATGAGATAAAACAATGAACTAAAGCTTGAACAGACTTTCAGGCTTCAGTAGAATCCTCAGGCTAGCTCAACTTCGATTGGATAGACGATTTGGAATATACAGAGAACAACAGAGCAAATGCTAACGCAACTAAGGTGAGGAACAAATCACTTGAAAATAATCATTTTTCAGCTCAACCTGACTTATTTTCCCTACAACATTAAGGTGAGGAACACTATAATCACTTTCAAAATGTTGGCTCAGATCTCAACAGTGAGACCATATTAACTTTTCATAAAATGTGATGACTTCCGAATCCATAATGCAAATACTAATGCAACTGCTCGTGCAAATAAGAAAATAACCCTTCACTCTTAATACCAAGACAAGAACAACGTAGATGCTTGCAACTGATTATCAATTCTAGACATAATCTTTTTTCCTTAAATCTAAACTTTCACAAATCTCTATTTGATTTTCACCTTGATATTCTGGCTATAAGGAGAAAAGCTGAACAATGTTTTACAATATAAACTAGCAAAAAAATTTAAATTTAACAATAATTAGTGTGACATAAAACCAAAGATTGAACCATCCAAAGGAAGGTAAATCTTGCAATGTTAAGATCTACCTGGCGGGGAATGTTAGTTTCATACGAGAGAGTGAAATTTCCATCATGTAATGTAATATTGTTCTCCTTGCAATACTTGTGAAATATTTTACAAATAGCCATAAGTAAACGCACTCCTCCATAGTACCCCTCATTCTGCAACCTGTTCACCTGTCGATAACAAGCACAAGCAAAATGTTTTAAAATCAAATCAATCAAACTGCACACAAATCCACAGAGCACAAAAAAAAGTACAGATATACCTATCATTCTAATTACTTCCTCCATCTCATTGTATATTACGTTGTTTGACTGATTATGAAGTTTAAAATAAGAAAAAAACGTTTGGAACTTGTGGTCTAAAACAAGTTTAGATATTTGTGTTAGTGTAACTCATCTCGGAAAGGATAAAATGAGAAGTTTAAAGTCAAATTAAGTTTAAATGTTTGAAAAGTATCATTCTTTTTTAGATAGACTAAAAATGGAAGATTATGACGTAAATTGGGACAAAGGGAATGCTAAGCACCAATATTTCAGATGAGAATTAGCAATCATCGTTAACTCGTCGTCAATTTACCACTTAGAACAACCGAATCAAACCAAATAGTAAACTCAAAACCATATCAATCAATAAACTACATCTCAATCCCAAACTATTCACATTGCCAGGTCGACAGCAGCTTAAAATTAATTCTAATATATCCTCTAAACTCGAAACTATGACGTCTTCCAAAAAAAAAAAATAAATAGAAAAACGATATAAGGATTTCAAAAAAATAGTAGATAGCATACCAGGTGAGAAATGGAATTGAATTGAACGAGATCGTGAGAAGGGTGAGGAACAATGACGAGATCTGTAGAAGGTTCTAGACGAACTGAAGCCCAAAAGTTGCCGAGACTAAAAGAGATTGTATTCCCAAAATAAACGTCGCTAGGGTTTCCGAGCAGTCCAACTCTGGCATAGGACTTGTGCTCGATCACTGCTGATTGTTTTTCTGACGCAATCTCCATTGATGCTCAATTTTCCTTTGCTTCTCTTTGCTTATGTCAATGTTGAAATTGTAACGGCATTAGAATTAGTAGGTATAAATATAGCAATCTTGAGATCTAATGGCGGAATTTATGTTTATACTGTAATTGGATGAGGAAGACGAAATGATGATTCGATTAGGAGATTCATGTGATCACGGCGTGACGTGGCAATCCTTTTTGAAGAGTCCGCAAGTGAAATGTTGTCCTTTTGGACAAAAGAACTTTAATAGATGGTAAAAAAATGTGACAAAAGTATATACTGTATAACACACTAAGCCTGTGCACTATACCTTATTTTTGACGTTAAGGTGTAGCGCACAAAATTAGTGCGTTATACCCTCTTTCTGACTGCTCAGGTATATCGTATGGATTGTAGCGCATAAAAACTGAACATTATACTCTATTTTTTCGGCCTCATCAATAATAACTGACATAACAATAATTCAAATGCGTATAGCACACATAATTTGGGCGCTATACATCAAAAAAAGAAAATCGGGCTAGCCATTTCCTATATAAAGGGGTTAGAATTGTAGGAAAATTCATTCAAAAAATATTGTATCTCCCGCTCAAACGTTTCTTGTTGTTAAAATCTCCAGTATTTTTTCATTATGTCTGAAGAGCGTAGAATAAGAGTTTCATTATATTGGGGGTGGGGGTGTGAGGTTGTGATGGAGAATAACTCTGTGAGGTACAGTTTACCTGCACAGTGTCATGTTAAATTGCCACTTACAATGGAGTATGATAAATTGATATCGTTGTTATGCAAAAAAATGAGTGTCAGAAAATGTTCAGTGATACTTAAAGTAACCGGAAGATATCTGTATTCCGTCACTCCGCAAGGGGTTGCTTTTTTCTCGGAGTTTAACATCGACGATGATGAAACTTTGAGGGATTTTCTGAGTACTCCGGATGAATGCCGGGAATTTCTTGTAATCACGATGTTGGAGATGTACGTCAAGGTCAAAGACGTTCCCAAAAATGAGGTTGCGCGTAGTAGGGATAACCCCCAGTCATCGGGTGGTTATTCTGGATCAGTTTTTGCCGGACATGTTCCAGATGAAAGAGTTTTCCTTGATTTAAACTTATCACCGCCGGCGAATGAGCAGCGAGAAAATAATTTCTCCCCTGCTTTCCATAATTCACAAGACGAGTGATAAACTTCAATTTTCATTTGTGTTATTCATTTGTGTTACGATATACATTTTTGGTGTATTGAATTTGTATTAACGCTCCTATATCTAATAGGGGGTACAAGCCGGATATGAATTTTACAAGTGGTCAATCCGGGAGTCATCACCTAATTGAAAACGTCCATCATGGAATTTTATCACAGTACGACTTGTAAGTGAAGTGATATAGCTATATGGAAAGTATTTATTAATTTTAGTAGCTTATATTTTTGTTGGTTGTGCAGTGAAAACGAGCAAGTTGAATCACCCGTACTCACTCAATTGCCTGAATACGACGTATTAAATCGGGGTCTGGCAGATGCACAGAGTGAGGAAGAGAACAATGATTACGACAACAATGCCGATGAATCTGGAGACGAGACACCATTTCCTCGTGAGGATGGTGATGAGGAGGATGAGGAGGAAGGGCCTGATTTGAAGAGAGAGTATGCTCCACACCCCCTAGACGAAGAGTGTACGAGTCCAAAGTGTCGTTTCATTCAAGGGAGATTCCTTACATTGATAACTTGCCAAGCATGCCGGATGTGAAAGCTCCCACAAGTGATTTTGATGAAATTCGGACAGCAATGTGGGATGAGTCTAGACCAACGGTGCTGGCAAAGGGCATGTTTTTTCCTGATAAAGCGCGCGTAAGCAGGGCTTGTAAAATGCACAACGTAAAGGAGTGTCGTGAGATGCAGGTATGGGAGTCAAGTCCGTTGGTATACAAGGTTGTTTGCCGTAGGTGGTTTGTCCATGTCATTGGATGTTGCGTGCGACCAAGAAGAAGACAAGTCTGTGGAAAGTGGGTAAATACATTCCCACCCACACATGCGAAATGGACACATTCAACGGGAATCACTTCAACTTGGATATTGACTTGATTTCTCTTGTACTTATTCCGCACCTCGAAGCGTCCATAAGGTATAAAATCAAACAGTGCATTACATCAGTCCAACAGGAATATGGCCATACCATTACGAAAAGAAAGGCATTTATCGGGCGCAAACGAGCGTTTGAAATTGTCTACGGTAAATGGGATAAGTCATTTGCATCTCTGCCAAAGTACATGGCCGTACTGCAGCACTTTAACCCTGGGACAGTTGTTGAATAGAAGCTTGAGCGGAGTTCGAAAAAACTAGAATATATATTCAATTACGTGTTCTGGGCGTTTAAACCAGCAGTTGATGGTTTTTTCGCATTTCCGACCCATAATATCCATAGATGGAACTCATGTCTATGGAAAGTACAATATCAAACTGTTGATAGCCGTGACAGTAGATGTTAATGGACATATATTTCCTCTAGTTTTTGCTGTTTGTGCCAATGAAAGCACAGAGACGTGGACGCTGTTATTGAACCACTTGAAAGAGCACATTGTCAAACAACGTTCCGGTATTTGTCTAATATCTTATCGGCACGGTGGTATCTTAAGTTTTGTGGAGAACTTGCCTGCATGGCAAGAACCTTATGCCTACCACCGTTACTGTGTGAGGCACTTTAAGGCCAATTTCCAGAAGGCATATCACAACAAGGATCTACATGATTTGATGTGGATGACAGCAACAGACCACCAACAACATAAATTTCGGAGGCACATGGAATCTATCAGGCAAGAAGACGAGGCAACCTATTGTTGGTTAATGCGACATCACCCTGAAAAGTGGACTTCGCATGCGGATGGTGGCAGACGATGGGGAATTCTGACTACAAACGTGTCAGAGTCTTTCAACGGGTTATTGAAGTCGGCAAGAGGATTGCCTGTCACAGCCATGGTGCGGATGTCGTTCAAGCAAATGGCGGAGAGGTTTGTTGAACGGTCTGCAGTTGCAATGTCATTGATAGAAAGGGGTGTTGAATTTATGCCAGTGCCGATGAAGAGATTTGAGAAATACAGACGGCGAGCACATTGTTATTCATTTTTGCAGTATGATAACGAAAGAAATGTTTTTGAAGTTCTTACCGCTATCCATCAAAATCAGGGGAATAGTGTACATACTGTAAATAAATCATCAATGTTATGCTCTTGTGGGAAATGGTCCATCTACCACATGCCTTACTCACATGCATCAAATATTTTCAACGTATTGATTTTGGGGAGACCAACTATGTTGATCAACAATATAGTGTTGCCAAGTACCTAAACACATATAGTGGGCAGTTGCAGCCATTGAGTGCTGAGCATTATTGACCGTCGGAACCATTTAAAATGGTGTGTAACAAGTCCTATTTGCATCGAATACAGGTGTAGAAGAGAACGTGTATACGGAACCAAATGGATGTTAGTGATACCGTTTATGTGCGCAAATGTGGTATATGCTCGCAAACAGGACACGACCGTCGAAAATGTCCTTTAGCTGGTTTGGGTGACAATACTAATAAAGCTCGTGGTGTGTGTTCTTCTAGTGTGCCTAACTATCCATGAGTTTATGTTGTAATACTTAGTTGTTTTGTTTATGTTGCGATTAAATTTTACTTTATGTGTATATTTAATGTGGTTAA
Source organism: Nicotiana undulata (assembly GCA_005239495.1). Taxonomy (NCBI): domain Eukaryota; kingdom Viridiplantae; phylum Streptophyta; class Magnoliopsida; order Solanales; family Solanaceae; genus Nicotiana; species Nicotiana undulata. The sequence goes on along the minus strand of ML257799.1, from coordinate 28,786 downwards.
ATACTACGTTATGTGTGTTGTCTTGTCGAATTGAAAAAACTGACCATCTGACATAAAGCTGTTTTGTACACATCATGATCTTTAACACGCAAAGCATAGCGCGATTAAATTTTACGTAATGTGTATATATAGCACGATTAAATGCTACGTTATGTGTGTTGTCTTGTCGAACTGAAAAAGCTGACCACCTGACATAAAGTTGTTGGTCCCACCAATAATAATTGACATAATAATAATTCAAATTTGTATAGCGCTATTTTAATGTGCGCTATACATAAAAAATTTCAGCCCATCGGGCTAGCCATTCCCTATATAAATGGGTTAGGATTTTAGGAAAATATATTCAAAAAATATTTTAACTCGCGTTCAAACGTTTCTTGTTGTTAAATTCTCAAGTATTTTTTCATAATGGCTCAACCTCTTTATGCACCAAGGTGTGAATGCGGCAAAAAATGCATGATCGATAGTTGTTGGGATAATGGAGAAGTCGGATGCCGCTACTGGCACTGTATGAACAAGTTTTATAAGGTTACCGACAAACCTATTTGCGATTATGAGTTATGGGTTGATGAGCCCTGTTATCAGGAATGCTACAAAGAATCATTGCAGTATCTTAATAATTTGTGTTTAAAACAGTGGGAACGTGAAAAACAACTTAACCGGGAACTTGCGGAGGTGAAGGCGAAATTGAAAGAGGTGGAAGAAGAAAAAAATAAGCTGGAAGAGAAATTTAAGTGGTTGGAGCAGAGAATAATGCGCGACAAGGACTAAACATTGACATGTATGTGTTTAGTGTATTAATTTATGTTTATGTTTATTGTGTCATTTATTTTCATGTACTGAACTTTAATTAAGTGTGTTGTATTGAAGTTTATTTTAATTAGTTGTACAGGAAGTTAAGTTTTAATGTGTGTGGATGTTAGTGATACCGTTTATGAAATAAATTTACGTTTTTTAATTATGATTTAAACTTTTTCATTTCAGATTTTTAAATGATAATTTAATAAAATTATGTGTATATTTAGCGCGGTTAAATACCAGTTTTATAAGGTTTCTGACGAACCTATTTGCGATTTTGAGGTATGGGTTGATGAACCCTGTTATCAGGAATACTACAAAGAATATTTGCAGCACCTTCATAATTTGTATTTAAAACACAGGGAACGTGAAAGAGTAGGGGTGTGCATTCGATTTATCGATTCGATTTTGACCCTTATCGATAATTGCTTATCGATTATCGATTTGTACATATGCTTATCGTTATCGTTTCAATAAGGTTTCGATTTTTTCGATTTCGATTTATCGATTTTTGGGGCTTATCGATTCGGTTATCGATTACACCAATAAGAAAATTTGCGGGATTCCACGAAACGTATATCGCTATAAACACGCCTAACTAATATGGATAAAAGAAGCTAAAATAAGACGAACACCGTTTATAAAATAAAAATTGTGTCAACAAGCACACGCAACGAAACTAAAGTAAAGGATCAAATGTATGCCACCAAAACTCCAACGGTATAAAAAAAAATACATCATCAAGGCTAATTCTGTTTTTCATTAATTTGAATTTCATTCTCTTGAGTTTTAAATATGATCATTCGTTAAATGTGATATCCCTTGCTGAAACTACTAACCTTTAAACATGGAAGAAATTAAGAAAAATATTAAGAACTTTGTAATACATCACATTCTTTTACAAGTATATTATTTAAAATGGAGAACTTACATAGCAGCTAACTAACTCTAGCAAACATCGTCGGTGGAAGCTTCTTTGCCAAGATTAGTAAAATCTAATAAGAATATATATATATAAAAAAAATATTTAAAATAAATAAATAAATAAAAAATAAAAAATAAAAATAAAAATAAAATAAAAATAAAAATAAAATAAGAATGTATATTAACAAGTCAGGCAATTAATATATTATTTAACTATTTTAAGCAATACAATAAAATTATGTTAGGGATTTAGGGTAAAGGAAATGGTATTATAAAATAAGGGTATATTTATCTTTTTAGTATATCTTATCGGTTTATCGATAAATCGATAAACCGATAAGCGAAAAGGATAAAATCGAAATCGAAATCGATAAATCGATAAGGAAAATTTCGAAATCGAAATCGAAATCGATAAATCGATAAACCGATATCGATAAATCGATAACAAATAATCGATTCGATTTATCGATAAACCGATTCGAATGCACACCCCTATGAAAGAGAACATAAAAGAGAGGTTGCGGAGTTGAAGGCGAAACTGAAGGAGGTAGAAGAAGAAAAAAATAAGTTGGAAGAACAATTTAAGTGGTTGGAGCAGAGAATAATGGGCGGCAGTGACTAAACTGGCGTTGTATGGGTTTAGTGTATTACCTTATCTTTATGTTTCTCATGTCATGTATTTTTATTATGTTAAATTGCTATGTTTGTGTTTGTGTTGTAGTGATGAATTTTAATTATGTTAATTATGTGTGTTGTCTTGTCGAATAATTTAAGTGGTTTGTGGTTGTAGAATGAAACTAACTAATGAACGAGGAAATAAAAAGTAATGCACATATTATATAAAAATTGTTGTTAATGTATACAAAAATATTATTACATCAAACACAAAAAAAAGGAAGGACAAATCAATGTGTCCCGCATCCGGTGTGCCTCAACGCAGCCGCTGGCCTGAGGCGCATCCCATCCCGCCCAGGTACGCTATCGGGATTGTCATCATCAAGTCGCCTCCGTATAGCCGGATGCGGCGCAGGATGACAGGTATCAGTGGTGTTGTCAGGATCGGTATAAGGGGTCGTCGGTCTAGTAGAAGCCTACATAAGAATAGAAAGTTCAGTATAGAAAAGTATATTATAATTCACAACAATTTAAATTGTCTTACCATGATCTCGTCGGGCTTCTGAATGTAATCATCTATCGCAGCCATGTCAGCATCGCATGAAGTCTTAAAAAGGAAATTAATAAAGTTATAGAAAATAAATAAGTTACAGTTAAAACAAATTTAAATTCAATACTAATAAACTCATACTTGCGCATGTGATGATGATCCATAACTCAGTCGGCGCCCATTATGCAAATCTCGGGTCAACCGATCCTCATCAGCGGTAGACGGGACTGGGAAGTATCTAGCCTAATCCACTCCAGGAATTTCCGTGCCCGTGATCAATAATTGACCTGACAGGGTCACATGCGAAGTCCCTGGAGTGAGATGCATCTCATGGGTGTAAGACGGCATGCCCGTCTCATGTAGGCCACCTGCCATATCAGCAACAACATCATCAGCAGGGGCCTCAACGCCCCCTTGCTGGGGACCACCTCCTCTCCGCCCACCACGACCTCGTCGGGCACCACGACCTCGTCGGGCACGAACACCTCGTGCGACACCAACGCCTCGCTCGTACGGCCCTGGGTCCACATAATCAGGCTCGTGTGCCAAACACTGATCCGACTGGCTCGATGCAGTGTCCGGGCAGCCACCTCTACAAATCGACGGTTATAATCCTGCATGGCCACAGGATCGCCAACATGACTCTGAATCTGCAGTCCCATCTGGTATACGGTATGTAATCCAATCGCCTACACAACGTAAAAAATATAAACTACATATATGGCACTAAATTACAATTATATAATTAATAATAACAAAAAACACACCAGAGCCTCATGTCTCCCGGCGTATAGAACGTAACGACCGTCATCCGGATGAATGGGGTTCCCGATAAAAAGTCGGGTAACAAGGCGGTACCATGACATATATTCCTGAATATGCACCGCCTGCATCTGCGTAGGTGGGGGCGGAATCAACTGATCTCGCTAGTCCCAAATATGGATCTGCGCTAATAGCCATGTCATAAATGCGTTGTCCGCCCTGGAACGATCATCCCTCTGATAATGTGTAGCATCCCATATAGGCGGCCTCGGTATACACTGCGGACGACCAAACTGACAAAGTACCCGCTCGGAGGCATGATGCTCCACAATATCGAGGCATATGAGCGGGGCAGAAGTGCTCCAAATCGATCGGTCGACCGAGCAATAATCTGGTAGGGTACCGATCAAATCGTCGTTGTATGGCGTCCAAATGAACTATCAAATAAGAACACAAAACGTGAGTATGCGCAACACTAAGTTAATCTATACCAGATAAGTTTAGGTACATATTTACATGTGCGCCCTCCAGCAGATCCAACACATCCCTGCAGAGGGGGAGATTATGATGAGCATCATACTCTCGTACAAGTCTACGGTAGAGAACCCACCTCCTGGCTGGAGGGAGAAACGTAGGTGGTACATTAGGAGGTAATTGTGGTAGAAGTGGCTGAAACTGCAGAAACCGCTCCCAGGCCCAAACCTAACATACAAAGTTGACGTAAGGTATACGATTAATTCTAACTAGGTAGAATTGGAACAAATGAACATATTATTCAAATATGTTGTCACCTGTAGAAGCGGCAGAAAGCCACAAACGTCTCTTTGTGTGCCCATGCAAGCCCGGAACATCTGCCTGTACAAGTAGGCGAGAACAACACCACCCCAGCTGTATAAGGGTAAGTCATCTAGCAGCGCAATATGATGAAGAAACCGCAGGCTGAATAGGTTCCCCGAAGTGTTCGGGAACAAGACCCCCCTAAATAAAAGAAGCAACAACAACCTCGTATATCGGATAATATCTAAATTCTCTGTCTCGGCGGTGATAGCGGGGTGGATTACCTCCAGGTACTGTCTAATAGGGGTCAAACTCATCCGACTGGCCTCCGACGATGCAATATCGTCCTGTGGCCCGAACCCCGTGATCCTCTGCAGCATATCCAAATAATCCACACGCGGCAAAGATCTCATACGCATAAGCAGTGAAACGGGCATGCCATTAGCGGGCAAGCCATATAAAACCTCCGCGTCCTGTAGCGTGATGGTGGCCTCGCCAATGGGCAGGTGGAAAGTGTGTGTCTCCGATCGCCACCGCTCAATCAACGCCGTGATCAAAGCCCAGTCGAGCTGCAACTGGCCGATCTCAATAATCGTATAAAATCCCGTGTCCTGGGGGATGGAGATCTCTATCCCTAAAAAAACCCACATGTCGTCCACTCTCCTAGCACGGAGAGTCTGGGTCAGTAACTGTCCGTCCCATATATGGGCGGATCTATGATCGCCCTGTAGGACTAATAGCCCATTAGAGTAAGGGCCGGGATGTATAGGCGGGCACGTCCATGTCGTCAGCTGTAAATTTAAACAACATTAATTGTATGTTTAATCTGTAAATTAAATAATTAATTTTTTGAGCTGTACAATTTTTAGAGTTATACAATATTTAAATGTACATGGTATATATATCTATTGGGTTCCAGGCTCGATATTTGAGGCCCAGTAGCACCAAATTATCTTGATTTTAATTTTTTTAAAATTAAGTGTGTTTGTTTATTAAATGAAATTATTAATTTTTCATTATTTAATAGTACAAAGTATATATATCTATGGGTTCCATGCTTGATATTTGAGGCCCATTAGCACCAAATTATCATTAATATTTATGTGTGTCAAATTCAATATATTTATAATTTTGTGTGTGTTTTATAATTTAAATTCATAATTTTTAATAACCTTATTGTACAAAGTTTGCATTTTCAACTACTAGCATAAGATACTTAAACTACAGGGATTCTACGCTAAAATACTACACTTTACTACGCTAAAAGGCTCTACATTTTACTACGCTAAAAAGTAATCTAAACTAAATATAAACAACAAATACATTTTAATCACATAACATTCATAAAAATACATATAACATACTAGTTTCGCAAATAAAACACAAAACAACATGGAAACACAAATATATAAGTCCGGATATTAACAGACAAATTTATTTCACAATTTTATATTTTTTTATAAAAAACTAATATTTAAGTTCGGATAAATGTAACTTACTAGTTTCGCAAATAAAACACAAAACGAAATAGGAAAATATTCAAATCAACTAATATGCATTATTATACAAGTTTCAACATAAAATAAATCGAAATACCTCGATTTAGTATTTTTGAAAAGCAAATTGGTTGAAAATTTGAGTCCGAAAGAGTGAACCCACAATAATACGATGCATGTGGAACCTACGTCCTACACCTTTTGTGTGACGGGGGGGGGGGGGACAATTTTTTTTTCTTTTACTGTGACGAGGGGGGACCAGATTTAGAGAGAAATGTAAAAAAAAATGGGGGAGACGATCTGGTGGTGTTGGGGAAGTGAAGAGGATTAAATTAAGCTGGTATAGCTCGCAAAAAAAACACGCTATAGGTATAGCGTACAAAATTCATACGCTATACCTGAGCAGTCAGAAAGTCAAAGGGTATAACACACTAATTCTGTGCGCTATACCTTAACGGTAAAAGTTACCGTTAAGGTATAGCGCACAAAATTAGTGCGTTATATATACTTTGTCATTTTTTTTACCACCTATTAAAGTTCTTTTTGTCCAAAAGGACAACATTTCAGTTCCGGACTCCCTTTTTGAGTATAGAAAGTACGCATTAGAAAAACAGAAAAGGGTTAAAATTGCTCTATAACTATTGAAAAATATTTAAAAATACCCTTCATTTTGGGCTAAAAATACCTTTTCAGCGACCTTTTTGGTTCACGTATGCCCTTTGACCGTTAGGTCAATGGGAAATTAAAAATTATTATTATTTAAATTCATGTGGCAACTTCTTATTTGTCGAAATTAAAACATCTAAGCTATTAGAAAGACCCACTCATATCTACTCATTTTTCGGACTAACCAGCCTCAAACAATAACCCGACCCGAATAAAAAGTTCAACTAAAAAAAATATATTATTTCTTTGAGCTTCAATGTTACAAAATGTTGCTACCAAGGAGAATAATTTAAATTTAATGTTACATCATAAATATTTAAATCCACGTGACAACTTCTTATTGGTCAAAATTAAAACATCTAAGCTATTAGAAAGATCCACTCATATTTACCAATTTTTCGGACTAACCCGCCCCAAACAATAACTCGACCCGAATAATAAGTTCAACTAAAAAAAAATATTATTACTTTGAGCTTCAATGTTACAAAATGTTGCTACCAAGGAGAATAATTTAAATTTACAGTTAAACATTACTATTCGATAACTAATTTATAATTTTTACCGTAAATGTTCTTCAAAATCCAAAGTATTTTTATCCTCCCTTTTTAAAATATTCCCCCACATTTCATTGCTCCTTAATTTTATGTGAGTTGGCGGGGTACGAGTCAAACTTGAGTTCTTGCACCCGTTTAAAGTTATAGTTTCATTAGGTTTGTAGAATGTTGATCTTAGTTTTATTGTAAATAGCCGCCAGTCCGATTGATTAAACTAAAAACAAACTACGTATGTATAATGTATGTATAATATATGTATAACCATGTATAATTATTGTATAATCTATGTATACCACTAAAAAAAAAATAATGAATCCGACCGGTTATTTCTCGTGAAGGTCCCAAAAATTGAGAAACATTTTTAGCCTCCTTTTATCTTGGTTTTCTTGTGCATTACATACATTCTTGTTAAATTATTATCTCACCAATTTTATCACGAATAAATATTTAATATTTTATTTTAGTTGAACTTTTTATTCGTGTTGGGTTAGTGTTTGGGGCGGTTTAGTCCGAAAAATGGGTAAATATGGGTGGGTCTTTCTAATAGCTTAGATATTTTAATTTTGACCAATAAGAAGTTGCCGCGTGGATTTAAATAATTATTATTTTTAATTCACCATTGACCTAGCGGTCAAAGGGCATAAGTAAACCAAGAAGGTAGAATGAAGGATATTTTTAGCCCAATAGATGGATGAAGGGAATTTTTAAACCTTTTCCAATAGTTTTGGGGCATTTTAAACCCTTTTCCGTTAGAAAAAAAAACAAAGGGTGTGTTTGGTATGAATCCAATTTTTTCATGTTTGGTTGGCTTAAATGTTTTGGAAATTTTTTTCCTCCAATTGGTGGAAAATGTTTTCCTTATCAAGAGAAGGGAAAACATCTTTCGGTTTACAAGTTCGAATTTTTACAAGTTATGAGTTCGGAGATTTATGTGTTCGAAGTTTACAGGTTTAAAAATTATAAAGTTTAAGGGTTTCGAAATTTCTTTTGCAGTTTAGAAATTTATGAAATTTGTGGATTCGGAAGGTTGTTGGTTCGAAAGTGTATGGCTTCATATTTATTGTATCAAAATTATTTATGAATACTCTTGAGAAAATATTTTCCTAGCGATTGTAAAACAAAAGTAAGTAACCACGAGGAAAAGAAAGGAAAAATCTAAGAATTGAACCTTCAAAGATGAATGAACAATATCATTCATCTATGTCAAGGAACCGTGGCTTTCCAACTTTGACTTCTCATTCGGGCCTAGTAGAGGTTTCAACCATACGTCGGCTTGACCAGATTTTTTCAACAGATTACCACCTTCAGGGACTTTTATGATAACCTTTTTCATCACTCTATTTCTACTAGAAGTACCAACTTCAACATGAGAAGTAGTAGCAACAGGGACAGTTGAGGAAGTGAAAGCAGCCACGGGAGGAGCAGTAGCAGCAGCAACATGAACGGTAGTTTGAGAATGAATGGGGACTGACACTAGAAGAGAGGCAGGGGGGTAATCTTCAAAAACGGGGCCAAAATCCTATTAGCAAAACCACGGGTAAACAGTTGATCGGTAGAGTCACAAGGGGGAGCATTCATCTCTTCATCGGAACTCACTAAAGTAACACTTTCAGGCTCATTCAAAGGAACTGAACTTGGAGGAGGGGTGACTTCATAATCTGAAATATCGCGCCTCCTAGCCCGAGGCCTACATACTAAGGAATCCTCTTCTTGTTCCTCTTCACTTTCAGATCCACGGGCACCGTCTACGTTTCTTTTCGATGAAGAACTCAAAATCATTTCTTGATCAAGGGACATAGAAAGTCTTGAAGAAGTAATAGATGCGGGACTGACACCTCGAATGGGAAACCCTAACAGAGGAGAAAAGTTAGTGACTCCTAAATTAATAAAAAGGAAATGAGGAAAATTAAAAAAAGAAAAAGAAAAGGATATCGTGTGTTTTGACTTTCCATCCAAACCTATGAGAAAGGTATTTCCAAGACCTTCCCTCCATGAGAGCAACTGACAATAACTTCTCTACCCAAGCAGGGAAGTTAGGTATCTCCTCTAAGACTTCCATGGTTGCTAAAAAAAAATAGCCACGAGATTATATGTTTTTCTTTCTTCATAAAAGAGGAAGAGAGAGAAAAAAAAATTACGTGCAAAATTCCACTGTTGTGGAAAAGGCATATTCTCCTCACCCACCAAAGCACTTACGGGAGTAGCAACGAAACAGGCATACTAGCCATGGTCTCTGTCATCCTCAGGGCTAACCAATACCCATTTGCTTTTGGCCAAGAAAGTAAAGACCCCTGAACGAAATAATTTAGGGGAATAAAGATGAAGCAAGTGTTGAAAGGTGAAAGGTAAGGAAGCCAAATGGGATAAATATCGAAGACATGCAACAACCCTCCAGACGATAAGACCAATCTGTCCTAAGCAAACATTAAAGAAACAACAAAATTCTATAATCGGTCAATAGGTGGTCTGAAACCTAAGGTAAAAGGATATGTGTAAATAAAGGAATAACGAGCATGATACGAAGTTATCCTTTGGTTTGAATCGGGAACCAAAACTGGAAAATTCGATTTCCAGTAGCATTCTCTTCGAACAAGAGAAATCAAACCAGTAGAAATTTGGGAAGGATAAATATCAGCACGATCATGGGAAGCTAAAGAAGTAACTTGGTTACTAATCGATTCACGATCAGAGGAGAAAGAAAATTCTTGTGGAACGATTTCATCAACCGTTGGTTCACGAATGGGTTCACTTGATTCACTATTTCTAGCAGAAGATCTAGGGGTTAAAGAAGCCCTAGTTCTAGACGAAGAAGGAGTAACAATGTTGGTTTGAGAAGTAGAACCATGAATGGACAAAGATCCTAAACTACGCAGTCTACCACCTCTTCTACTCCTAACAAGAGCAAATGAAGGGGGAAGTTCATCAACAATTACTATTTTGCGAGGATCGGGATTTGATGAAGACATGGTTGTATGAGGAATTAACAAAGTAATATGTGCTGAAGAACAAGAACGAGTGAAGAAGAACACTGTAGTATGAAGGTTTCGTGAAACTGAAGGCACATGAGGTATTTATAAGAAGAAGCAACCGTCACATAAAGTACGTCATGATGGAACGTCATAATGAAACAGTCACTTCATGACTGACGCAGCCGCAAGAAAGCCGTAAAAAGTGCTGAGCAGTCACAGACCCAATCATTGAAGGTCACGTGGCACATGCATTAAATAGAAGTGACATACGATGCGTTGGTTCTGAATAAAATGCAATGGTGCTTGGGAAACGGCGGCAACAAATTTCCACCATAAATACATACCACTTCCCAAATATTCAATTACAGAATATTCGCCAAGTGGAGGGACTATTTGTATTAGTAGAAAATAAATAATACACGTGAAATTATATTTGGCTTACAGAGCATGATACGTTGAACAATGAGAAAATGACAACTGGAATATTACAATTAAAAGATGTACTAGTTACAAGAGGTATGAGCCAATCACCCACGAGATGAAAGGGAGCTTACGCTCGAACCTAAATTAGTTGATGAAGAGACACAGACAGAATGAATCAAGACAGTAAAACGAGAAGATTCATGAACCTTCAATAAATGAGGAGTAGGAACCAAAACATTAGAAAATCCTCATGAACAGTTACGATTACCAATTATAATGGATCATTAATGCCACTAAAGCTCATAATGATTCCTCCATAAATGGAAGAAAATGTTATATTTGTAAACCTCTATATAAGGGAAGAGAATTTCACTTGTAAAGGCACGTTATGACTTCTATTTGGAATACAATTATTTTCTCTTGCTTTCAATCAATTATTTCAATTTCTTTTGTTAAGTTTATTTCCTTTCTTATAATTGAGAAAGTGAGGAATTTCTTGGTTATCAGTAACCCGTGTTCTTCTAAAAATAGGCTTTGACTAAAAATCTGATTTTTTGCTTAACAAATTGGTTTCGTTGCCGAGAATCTGATAATCTTTTTACTTTCCAAATCCTTCTTTCTCACAACCAAATCATGTCAATTGTCAATGACACAACCAACAGGTGGGAGGAACTCTAGTTCCTTCACCCCAGGAATCTCCACGCAATTCTCGAGAAGGAACACCTAAAAGATCTGCATCTCATACAAATGAACAACACAGAGATGAGAAGACCGTTGAGCAAGACGCCATGAAACAATTGATCGTTTAGCACGTGAACAATGCTCTCCAAGCTGTCACGACCCAAATTTCTCACCGTTGGGACCGTGATGGCGCCTAACTTTGAACCCGTTAGGCAAGCCAACGTGAATGTTTAATTTACCCATATTCCTTTATTAATATCCAATATCATGTGAAATACAGAACCAATAGAAATGAAAGTACAAAATGAAGCAAAGTATAATAACTTAATTTAATACTGTTACGAATTTCACAATACCAACCCAGAATTTTTGTGTCACAAACTCACGGACTGTCTATGAATAATACATATAAAGGTCTGAATGAAATGAGTGCATCTATTTCTGAAATAACTAGAACAGAATACAAGAGAAGTAGGAGGGGACACCAAGTCCTGCGGACGCCTGCAGGACTACCTCGGTGTCTCCACGTGAACTTAAGACAGCCTCCTCGATCTAAGGTCTGTAGGGTCCTGTACCGGGATCTGTACAACAAAAATGTGCAGAGTATAGCATCAGTACAACTGACCCCATGTACTGAGTAAGTGTCGAGCCTAACCTCGGCGAAGTAGTGACGAGGCTAGGCTCGACACTTACTCAGTACATGGGGTCAGTTGTACTGAGTAAGTGTCGAGCCTAACCTCGGCGAAGTAGTGACGAGGCTAGGACACGACAACCAAAACAACCTGTGTAGTTTAATAATATACGGAGGAAATAATAACAATAATAAATGAGCAGCTAAGTACAAAGGAAAAAAGGGAACGTGCTGAGGGGAAAGATATCAAATACTGGAAATAACAGAATAAGACAACAATTCAAATATCAACCTTAACAGCAGAAAACAACAACACAAAGGAAATAGTGCACGACATCACCCTTCGTGCTTTTACTCCCATCCTCACCAACTTGTAAATGCAAGTGCACGTCATCACCCTTCATGCTTTTACTCTCATCCTTACAATAAATCATTAGAAATGACACGACATCACCCTTCGTGCTTTTAATATCATAATATGGCACGGCATCACCCTTCGTGCTTTTACACTCATTCACAATATCATACACGACATCACCCTTCGTGCTTTTAATATCATAATATGGCACGGCATCACCCTTCGTGCTTTTACACTCATTCACAATATCATACACGACATCACCCTTCGTGCTTTTAATATCATAATATGGAACGACATCACCCTTCGTGCTTTTACACTCATTCACAATATCATACACGACATCACCCTTCTGCTTTTACACTCTTCCTCACCCAAACCATATCAATAACAATAATCCGACAAGGAAATTCAACAATAGGAACACCAATAATAAAATCATAACGTCCCGGCAAGGGAACCCCAATAGAATAAATACCGTCCCGGAAAGGGACACAACTATAACCAATCTCACTTAGTACATAACTTCACATAGAATTTCTCAACTAATCAACATCAAGAATTTCCACCAATACGAATAACCACAAAATGAACTCAAGAAATAATCAATGAAAAACCAGATAATTCACAAGGTTCAACTCACGAGCATGCTTGACACCAACGTATAGGTACTCATCACCTCACCTATACGTTGAACATGATATTAACACATAGCAAATAGGACACAACACCTATTCCCTCAAGCTAAGGTTAGACCAAACACTTACCTCGAATTTCACGACCAAACTCAAGCCTCGATTACCACTTTCCCTCTTGAATTCGACTCCAATTCACTTGTATCTATACGCAATTAACTTAATAACATCAATAAATGCTAAATAATTCGATTTCAATACTTAATTATAGGTTTTCTATCATTCTTCCAAAAAAGTCAAAAATCAACCCCGGGCCCGCTTGGTCAAAACACGAGGTTCGGAACAAAATCCGATCACCCATTCACCCACAAGCTCGAATGTATAATTAGTTTCGGAATCCGACCCCAAATCGAGGTCTAAATTCCAAAATTTGTAAAATTCCTAATTATCCTAAAATCCCTAATTTTCTACCATTAAGAACATGATTTAGGCCTAGAAATCTAATGGGTGTTAATGGAAATTGAAGAAAATGAGTCTAAGAACACATACCTATGGTTTGGTGGTGAAATCCCCCTTCAAAAATCGCCAAAGTTCGAGTTTTAGTGAAAAAGTTATGATATTTTGAAGAAGTTCCGTTTTAGCTACTGTTTTTAAAAGACTGGACCATTACTCTATGCGTTCGCGTGCCCTTGTTCGCATTTGCATAGGTTTGACTTCCCTTGCCTATGCGTTCGCGAGCTACAGGCCGCGTTCACATAGGTTTGTCTCCCCTGACCTACGTGTTCGCGAGCCAGTGGCCGCGTTCGCACAGGGTTATGGCTACTCATCCCCTAGATCCCTTCCTACTCTATGCGTTCGCGACTGACCTGGTGCGTTCGCGTAGAGTAAACTCCCAAGGCTCCGCGTTCCCACCCAGGTCTGTGCATTCGCACAGTGTAAACCAGCCCCCTTCCCCGTTTGTGCATTGCGTTCGCATGGGTTACCATGCGTTCGCATAGGGTAAATACCTGGACACCAGCAAACAACATTTACACAAGATTTCTAAGTTTCAAAACACACCGACGCCTATCCGAAACTCACCCGAGCCCTCGGGGATCCAAACCAAACATGCACACAATCACAAAAACATCATACAGACTTACTCGTGCGATCAAATCGCCAAAATAACATCTTAAAAAACGAATTCAACATAGAAATCAAAGAAAAATCTCAAAACTTTCAAAGTTTCAAATTTCACCAATACGGGTCCGAATCACATCAAACGACCTCCGTTTCGTACCAAATTTACCAAAACAACTTAAATATCATATTGGACCTGTATCGGACTCCGGAACCAAAATACGGGCCCGATACCATAAATTTCAAATATAACTAAATTTCCAAAAAAACTCTTATATTTTCAGAAAAATATTTATTTCAAAAATTTATTTCTCGGGCTTGGGACCTCGGAATTCGATTTCGGGCATACGCCCAAGTCCTATATTTTCCTACGGACCCTTTGGGACCGCCAAATCATGAGTCCGGGTCCGTCTACGCAAAATGTTGACCGAAGTCAACTTAAATTCAATTTTAAAGGCATATTTAGCTTTTTCTCAGTTTTTCATATAAAAGCTTCCCGAATATACGCCTGGGATGCGCACACAAAACAAGGTGATATAAAAGGAGGTTTTCAAGGCCTCGATATGAAATTTTGACTTATAAAACAAGGGATGACCTTTTGGGTCATCACACAAGCTTTTGTGAGGGGCCTGCCAACTGTACCACCAACTCCTCCCCCCAAATAATACCGCGACCATAGAAAATCCACGCTCAGGGCTTGCTTATTCAGGAAGCGAGGGAACTCCCAATGAATCACGTGATGGGAGACCAGGCATACCGAATAATTTTGATTTACAAAATTTGCTACTAATTTTGTAGAAACAGGTGAAAGAACAAAATGACCGCAACGAACAAATACCTAGTGTACCACCTGTGATTAAGGGATGGATATTGACAAATACCCGCAACCTTGGAAACCAAGCGCGGCTCCACTGCCCATTCCTAAGAAGTTCAAAATGCCTGACATCCCAAAATATGATGGAACAACTGATCCACGTAATCACGTAATTGCATTCAAAGCAGGTGTAAAAGGCAATAATTTGACCAAGCAAGAGATTGAGTCAGTTTTGGTCAAAAAGTTTGGAGAAACACCCACGAAATGGGATTAACATGGTTCTCTTTTACCTGAAAATTCTATTGATTCTTTTGCTGAGCTTGCATTTTTATTTATAAAAGCACAATCGGGAGCTTAAAAAGTAAAAAAAGGGATGGAGGATATCTTCAAAGTAAAACAAGGAGATGCTGAGTTACTCAGGGAATTTGTGGATAGATTCAATGTGAAAGAATGATGCTTCCGCGAGTACCTGATAATTTGGAATACAATTATTTCTCTTGCTTTCAATCAATCATTTCAATATCTTTTGTTAACTTTATTTCCTTTCGTATAATTGAGAAAGTAAGAAATTTCTAGGTTATCAGTAACCCACGTTCTTCTAAAAATAGGCTTTGACTAAAAATCTTATTTTTCGGTTAAACACATAAACATATATAGGGGGATGTCACGACCCAAAAATCACTGGTCGTGATGGCACCTAATTTGACCCGCTAGGTAAGCCAACTAACAAAATATATAAACCAAATGAACTTATGGGAAATTAAAATAGGATTATCGAAACTTTTACAAATTTACCCAAGAACTGGTAGTACAAATCATGAGCTTCTAAGACTTAGAATTTGCAAAGCTGATACAAATAGTCACGCGATCTGTTTGAAAACTACATGAACAAATTAATAATGTCTAAAACTTCCAAGGACAAGTGGCATCATTTATCTGAAATACACGAACATATTCAGGTCCAGCTCTCAACTCAACCAGCAGCTCCGCTCCAAAAGTCTGCACGAAATGTGCAGAAGTGCAGTATCAGTACAACCGATCCTATGTACTCGTAAGTATCTTGTCTAACCTCGTCGAAGTAGTGACGGGGCTTTTTAGTTAAAAGATGATTATTGATAACACTGTAATGTAAACTAGCAATAGAAATATATCACGGTATAACAAAATAGAGTACACGACCCAATTGTACTGAGCAATAACAGAGTACTAAAAAGAATCACAATTCAACAGTTTCCAGCATCTCAACCAACCCTTTCCTTAGAATGAAAACCCATGAACTACAACAAATCAATTCAAAACTTTCATAGTGTGAGAGAAGTACTCAAGACATCAAATCTAATAGCAAGGTAACACCTTTCGTGTATTTATCTCATCCTTACCATATTTGCGTAAAAGAATACCAACCAAATGATAGAAATACCGATAATAGAAATGACAAGGAAGGAATTACACAAGCAATAATAATGAATGAGAATGTATGGAATAACATCAGTAACAGACTAAGTAGAGGGCATAGAGGTAATGACAACAATTAGGGAAAAGGGTTATAACTTCAACTAACTAGCATGATGGAGGCGTGACGATAGATATAAAAAATAAGAGAAGGGGAGAGGGTGCATGTTCTTTATAATGCAACAACTAGAGCATGAATGGCCAACATGGAAGAAGACCCATACATAAGTGCAACAAAACGGATATGACATGGATGCAATCATAACAACAGAAAATAGACATGATGTTTACGAGTTAAACAAGTAGAATGTATAGGCAACACCAACAATGATCTAGATAGAGAATAAGGATAGAACAGTGACGACAAGCCACATAAGAACCATAAGTACTCCCATAACAATTCAAGATAAGACATGAATATATTTGCAAGAAAAGAATATCATAACATAATGCATGTCCCACGTCCTTACTTGCACGAAACACCCATCGTGCCATGAAATCGCAATGATACAAAGTATACAAGTATAAATGCAATGGCACGGCATCACCTTTCGTGCGTTTACTCACATATGACATGGCACAGATCACCCTTCGTGCTTTACACTCTTCCTCACATGATAATGAATATAAAAAATGGAACGACATCACCCTTCGTGCTTTACACTCTTCCTCACATGATAATGAATATAAACAATGGAACGGCATCGCCCTTCATGCTTTACACTCTCCTCACCAAGCATATGAAATTCAATAATGATTCAATGAATCCTCAAGGGCCATATAACTAAAGTACTTCCACAAATCCCACAATTTATCTACAACACAAGTATGGAATCTAGTATCTCAAAATATCGGCCATAGCAACGTATTAATGATTATGCATAGTGATGACCGAATTATACACATCAATGTATTCTAAGAATTTCCATCAAATTGATTAAGTTATATTAGGCTAAGTCTCGAGTCTAACATTTAACACTACGTTCTTAATATCTAGAAGTCAAGTGAGGCATGAAGCAAGAAGGTTATGAAATTCTACAAGACACACGTGTAACATAATCTACCCCAAGCATGATTAACCATGGCACATACATAAACGCTCGTCACCTCACATATGTATCAACCCCGCATGTAGCAAACAATGACAAATAGGAGGAAAAACTCCCTCAACAAAGCTAGGCAAAACACTTACCTCAAATCGGCTAAATCCACACTCAATTTTCGCTTTTCCTCTACAAATTCATCTCCGCTCATCTCAATCTAGCCAAAGAAGACTTGAACACATCACACAATGCAAGAGGAAATAATTTCAATTAATAAAGTTGTGATTTTTATTCAATTTCTAAAAAGTCAACAAAAGTTAACTCCTCGGACCCACACCTCGAAATACGATAAAATTTATAAAACTCGAACACCCACTCTGACACGAGTTCAACCATACAAAAATTATCAAGTTCCAAAACCAATTCGCCCTTCAAATCATCAATTTACATTTTGAAAATTTTCTTCAAAAACCACCATTTTCTCAACTCGAAACACAATTTAAATGAAAATAATAAATATAAAATTAAGGAATATAATAAATTCTAGGTGAAGAACACTTACCCAATTGATTTTCTTGAAAACCCCGCAAAGAATCGCTCAAAACCGAGCTCTACAAGTCAAAATGTGATAAAAATGGTCTAACCCTCGATTTGGGATTACATTCTACCTACCTAGGTGTTTATGCATCGCGAACGCGAAGATATGGTCGCGTTCATGAAGAAGAAAAATGAAGATGTTCAGTTTGGTCATCGCGAACGCGACAACAAGCTCGCGAACGCGGAGAAGGAAAAACCTAATAGCTCACCACTGGCCTACGTGAACGCGAGGAAAGTCATGGGAACGCGAAAGAAGGAAAAGCATAAGTACGCATTCACAGACAGAAGAATGTGAACGCGTAGAAGGAATGGTTAACAGTGCCCAGGGCCTGGTTGCACTACGTGAACGCGGAAGAAGGAAGAAGCTGACTTTCACGATCGCGGGCGTGTTCATGCGGACGCGATGAACAAATATTCCCTCCTTGAAGATTAATCATCGCGAACGCGGAGGAGCAGACGCGAACGCAAAGGAGAAAACCAGATAACAAATATCAACAGTCCAAGAATAGAAAGAAATGGCCTATAGCCCATCCGAAACACACCCGAGACCCTCGGGACCCCATCTAACCACACAGTCAAGTTCTATAACCTAATAACACGGACTCGCTTCGGGTCTCAAATCATCAAAATAACCTCTGAAACCACAAATCGGACGCCAATATGCATGAAGATCAAACTTAAACTTCAAGAACTTCTATAATCACAACCAAGCGTCCGAACCATATCAAATCAACTACGATTGGCCTCAAATTTTGCACACAAGTCACATTTGCCATTACGGACCTATTCCAAATTCTGGAATTAGAATCCGACTCCGATATCAAAATGTCCACTCCTAGTCAAACTTCTCAAAGTCCAACTTTCGCCATTTCAAGAATAATTCAACTACGGACCTCCAAATTACAATCGAGATGCGTTCCTAAGTCCAAAATCACCCAACGGAGCTAACCAAATTATCGAAACTCCATTCCGAGGTCAAATGCTAAAAGTCAAACTTGGCTAATTCTTCCAAGTTGATTCCGGATAACTTGAAAACCAACACCGACGATTTACGCAAGTCCTAATACATCATGCGGAGATACTCGAGTCCTTAGAATACTGAGCGAAGTGCAGATACTCAAAACGACATGTTGGGTAGTTACACGAGACTCTGATACTTCACAAATATTTTCTTACTCCATGAGTTACTTCATTTTATTCTTTCTAAATTTGTTTCTTCTTTTATGAATATCCGTGATATACTTTATTTTGGTGAATCTTCCATCATTCTATGATGTTTCGAAGAAAAATATTCTTCTAGATGTTACTTTAGAGCAAAACTTACATGTCCATGAATTCATGTTACTTCTTGTCAAGCTATTGTCTCATCCTCAACACAAATTAAATTAATTTATTATTTCTGAAATTGAAAAAATAACTTACAATTTACGTTACGTCTCGTATAAAATTATGCTAGCTGGAGTTAAATTTTCGACTGAATTGACAATCCAAGTAAAATTTCAAACTTTGACATGCCTCCATAGTAAATTTGTCATACTCATTATATATAGCTATTCATGTATCGACCATTTGTAACAACTACCTGTGATGACCCAAAGGGTCATCTTATGAATTAAGAAACTATTCTGGGATCATTAGCCTTAAAAAAACTAATTTTATCTACCTCGATTGGTGTGCACAGTCCGGACATGAAATCGGAAAGCTTTTATGTGAAAACATTTAAAAAAAATTGAGAAGTTAAAATTTGATTTATAGTTGACTTGCGTCAACATTTTGAGAAAACGGACCTCGATCTGTGTTCCAACAATTCTGGAAGGTCCGTAGTAAAACATGGGACTTGGGCGTGTGCCCAGAATTGAATTCCGAGGTCCCTAGCCTTAGAAAACAATTTTTAAAGAGAAATTATTGTGTTGGTTTTTATAGGAAATAAATAAATCAAAATAATGTTTGAAATCGTTGGTATCAGGCCCGTATTTGGTTTCGGAGCCCGGTACAAGTTTGTTACGATATTTAAGTCCTATCTTCAAAATTTGATAAGAATCGGAATTGATTTGATGTGATTCGGATGTCCGGTTGAAAAGTTAGAATTTGAGTGTCCTTGAGAAAATCATGAGTTTTGGGGTTAAATCTGTGTTTTTTATGTTATTTTGATGATTTGATAGCACGATCAAGTCCGTATGATATTTTTAGACTTGCATGCATGTTTGGTTTGGTGCCCCGAGGGATGGGGTGAGTTTTGGGTAGGCTACATAGTGTTTAGACTTAGAAAAAAAATCTCAGATGTGCATCTGGTGTCTATCACCAGGCCTCTGATCTTGCAATTACGAGACCAGGCTTCACAATTGCGAAGTTTGTAAGCCTGAGAAATGTGAAGATCTTCATCGCAAATGCGAAGACCTGGGCCAACCTCAGATCTCGCAAATGCGAGTTTCTGGCCGAAATTGCGAAGGCCCCATATGTCGCAAATGCAACATTTTCGTCGCAAATGCGATGGCTGCAAAATTTCATAGGGTTCGCAATTGTGAACCCCTGATCGCAAATGCGATAACTGCAGTCTGTTAAAACAGATTTTAGACGGGATTTTCACCCATTTTTCAATTCTCTCAAACTCTAAACCTCCATAAGCGATTTTTCAAAGACCCAAACTTCTCCAAATCATTGGTAAGTGATCTATAACTAATTTCCTTCATTCTTTAACTATTTTTAACAAGATTTCAACCAAAAATCTAGAGTTTTCATGGTAAAAATTGGGGTTTTTGGGTAGAACTTAGGAATTTCAAAATTCGGGAATTTAGACCTCGAATTGAGGTCGGATTTCAAAACCAATTGTATATCCGGGCTTGGGGAAGAATGGGTAAACTGGTTTTGGTCCGAACCTCGAGTTTAGACCAAGCGGGCCCGGGGTCGATTTTCATATTTTGTTGGGAAAACCATGGTTTTTCATTAAAGATAGCACCTTTAGCACTAATTAATGATGTTAAACCAATTATGATTAGATACGAGTGAATTGAAGGCCAATTCTAAAGGAAAAGCAGTGTTTGAGCAGTGAGTGACCTGCGAATTCGAGGTAAGTGTTGTGTCTAATCTTAGCTTGAGGGAATAAGTATTGTGTGACTACTTGTTGCCTGTTTTGTTGCTAAATCTAATGTATAGGTGAGGTGACGAGTACCTATACGTTGTGGTCAGGTCATGACATGCGAGTAAAAGTTAATTCTTGTTATTTTGGTTGTTTTAAAGCCTATTACTTATGATTATTGTTGTTAGTGAAATGTTGGAAGGTTAGTATCTTGTTCCACCAAAATGGATAATATTGTGAATACTGAGTTGAGATTTAAGTGACAAATGACGATAGAAACTATGTTGAAACACTGATTTCTTGTGAAATCCTTTGTGAATATTGAATTGAGATTGAAAGGATAAAATGATGATAGAAACTGTGATGAAATATCGATTTTCTGTGAAATCCCTCTTTATATATTGTTAATGATTCTATGATTGGTGAGGAAGAGTGTAAAGCATGAAGGGTGATGCCGTGCATGAATTATCTATATTGTGAGGAAGAGAGTAAAAGCACGAAGTGTGATGCCGTGCATTCATATTCATTAAACGGTGAGGATGAGAGTAAAAGCACGAAGGGTGATGCCGTGCATTCTATTTATTGTTTGGTGAGGCTGAGAGTAAAAGTACGAAGGGTGATGCCGTACAAATTTCATTTCTACTTTAATTGCTCAATTTAGTTGGTTTATTATTGTTTATATATGTCTTTTTCGTCGTTTCATTCCTTATGATAAGATTCCCCACAGCATGACCCTTCCCATTGTTTGTTATTTGTAAATTCTTTACTTGCTGTTATTTCTGCTAGCATGTTTATATATATGTCCAGGTTTTATGTGGTGTCCTGTCCTAGCCTCGTCACTACTTCGCCGAGGTTAGGCTCGGCACTTACTCAGTACATGGGGTCGGTTGTACTGATACTACACTCTGCACTTCTTGTGGAGATCTAAGTACCGGCCAGAGCTAGGTGAAAGTAGTAGTTGATATCATTCGCACGGAGACACGAGGTAGATCTGCTGGCGTCCGCAGATTCCTGGAGTCTTCCCTTTATTATTTAGATACTATTTTATTTCATTCAAAACAGAGATACGTTGCTTTCAGCCCAATTATTTATAGTATTATTTATTAGTTCGTGAATTGTGACACCAGACCCTGGGTAGTTATACATTTTAGTATTAGCGTGGTTCGTATTATTATTATTTCAAATGTTATTCATGAAGTCACTTTTTGGAAATTTTTAGATTTTCTTTTTATTTTAAAATTGTTCTATTATGTTTAAGTAACTTTTAAGAGAAAATGGTTAGTTAAGTTCTAACATTGGTTTGCCTGGAAAGTGTGGTGTTAGGCGTCATCACGATTTCGAGGGTTGAGAATTTAGATCGTGACACTACCATAGCAGGAAAAAGAAACTTCGACATATCCTATGATAATATTATTTCTAATTTCATAAAATATTCATGAAAATGAGGATAATAATTAAGTACATAATGTGTATAGATCCAGATTATGGTAGTGAATAACATTAAAATCGTTTCACGACCCCAAATCCTAAACCGGCCATGATGGCGCCTATCGTGGAACTAGGCTAGCCAACAATCACATAATTACATTTTCTTTTCAAATTTTCCCATATCATTATCAGCATTTCATAAAAGTATATACAATTTCTGAATATTTAAGCAATACAAGTAAGCTAAACAGTCTACAGCCCTCCCTAAGATCTGGAGCCAACAAGTCATGAGAATCTAAGAACGATACCAAGAGTACTATTGTCACAATACATAAATCTCGGGACAAAGAACTAAGTACAAACAAGAAAGGGAAAATAGAGATGCTGCGGACGCTGACAGCTACCTCGATGTACCGACTCCGGCTCCGTGCATAATAAGATGGCTAACGCTCGGTACCAACACCTGAATCTACACACAGAGGTGCAGGGAGTAATGATGAGTACGCCAACTCAGTGGTAATGAAAATAAATCAGGTCTTGAGCAGTAAGAAAACACACAGGATCAAATCATCAAGTCACAATAAACAGTCTTTCTTTCCAACAGTGTATACTGATTGGCTCTCACCTATACCACTAGATAGTAGCAAGGCAGCTTTTACCCGAACGGATCGAGATCGAATCCACAGGGAGTTACTAATGTGGGAGTTGAGTTCCTAAATGATCTAGTAGTGTGTGAATACTTAACGGGATCGAATACCTAAGGCAAAGACGTTATGTTGGGGATTTTGATATAGCCAATGCCGGAAGTACCCACTCTATGCCTCTCGGTAGCTCGAGTGGCTTTGCCCCGATTTCCTCCCTCGAGACCAATTGGGTGTCAAATTTGTGCAAGCAATTTAGGCTCAAGTAGGGTATTACCATCTTTAGGTTTAACCCGTTAATTGGGACTATCAATCTCTTGTTTACATCCCAATTCCTTGTTGGACTGATTTTCCTAGACTCAAGTTCTCTTTCTCAAGAAGAACCCAAGTCAAATAGGCACCATTTAACCACTAATTTAACATGGAAAACACAAATCAGTCCAAATATCAACTACCCATAAACATCTAAGCCTTAAATCAAAAGACCCATCAAATACCCACACTAGGGTTGAGCCACAACCCTAGCAGATGGGTCTAGCTGCTCATCATAATAAAAGAAAACAAAGAAATAGATGAAGAATAACCCATATAATTTAATTACAAGCTAATATTTGAAGATTCAATGATAAAACACTTCTAAATTACTCAAAATGGTGTAAGAAAATCGTTCACGAGCTCCTGCTAAAGTTAGATTCCAAAAGCTGACCTAAAAATGGAAAAAGAAAGTATTTATACTGGTCCGAATTTTCTGGACAAAAATACCCCTGCGGGGTCACTGCGGACCGCAAGAAATTTAGTGCGGCCGCGGTGAGGCTTTTTGGCTTCAAGAATCTGCTCTCTGAACTTGGCCACCGTGGGCCGCATAAAATGCACAGCGGCCGCGATGGCTTCTATTGCGTCCGCACAAAAAGGATTGCGGACCGCACTAGTCTTAAGCCTTCACATTCCCAGCTCTCTGAATCTGATCATTGCGGTCCGCACAAAAGGGAGTGCGGCCGCGGTGAGGCTTTTTGGCTTCAAGAATCTGCTCTCTGAACTTGGCCACCGTGGGCCGCATAAAATGCACAGCGGCCGCGATGGCTTCTATTGCGTCCGCACAAAAAGGATTGCGGACCGCACTAGTCTTAAGCCTTCACATTCCCAGCTCTCTGAATCTGATCATTGCGGTCCGCACAAAAGGGAGTGCGGCCGCGGTGAGGTCATTGCGGTCCGCATAAAATAGCTTTGCTGCCGCAATGTTTGAGCTTCCTAAATTTTGCCTCTCTGAATCTCCTCACTGCGGACCGCACTAAATGGATTGCGGACCGCACTGGATTTGTTGCATTATGCTTGGACTTGTTCTTGGTACTTGTGCATGTTTCACTCCTTTTTGAGCTGGTTTGACTAATTGTCATCTTTTTTACCAAACCTTGCAATCAAGTACAACATGTAAGCTTTTGGGACTAATTTGTATACAATTTAAACCAAAACTTAAGCAAGAAGGAGTATAAAATGAAGTATAATCCTTAGTTATCAACTCCCCCAAACTTAAACTTTTGTTTGTCTTCAAACAAACAAAATAAGCCCCACCTCTTAAAGGCAACTCCAAGAAATTTCAGCTGCCCTATGGTGACCTCTTGTATCCTCAATTGGGACTAACAATTGCCCTCAATTCAAATGAATCATTAACAATATCCCACCTTCTAAACATCATGGATTCAGAGTGACACAAGAGCTTCAAGAGTTGACTCAATCCATCAAACAAACTCTTTCTACTACTTTGGTCATTGTGGAACCCAAACTCATACTCCTCAACTCTCCCTAAGCAATCCTCAACGAGGATAATGGACACACACCCATCTCTCTTCAAAGAAAGGTCTCAAGTCCGGCTCTATGTACCATAGGCTTTCTCCTTATGTGAGTCACCACTAATGTAAGCTTCATTCAACTCAAGATCATATAGGGCTTTTGTGGAAAGATAGTGAAGGCTTTTGGTTCAAGGTAGGAAAATATTTGGTCTAAGTCGGTTCCATCTTCCTTAAGCACTTCGTTTGCTTCATTTTGGCATACATTCTCTTGACTCTTTGAGTCATTAAGTTCTTTTTGAGGGGTTAGAGAGACACACTATCACTCTTTCTTGTTCGTTTCAAAACTTTTTCTCCTTTCTAAACGTTCCACACCTTTCATCTCTTTTCTTTTATTTATTCCCTTCATTTCTTCTAAATTGTTCATTCTTTTTGACTTTATGATTTTTCTTTATTTCTCATTGCCTTTCCTTTTCTTCATTTTGTACCTTTTTCCACTTTGTTTCATTCCTCGTCTCTCCCCCAAACTTATGTTTTTGCCTTGTGCTAAGGAAAGATAGGGTGCCAAGAGAGGGTTAGAACGGATAAGGGCTTGTATCGTGGCTTTTAAAAGAAAAAGGTCTAAGGATCAAAAGGGTTGACTAGGGATATTATCATTGGTAGACCATGGAAGTTGTCAAGACATCATTCGGATCAAGGAGAGCCTATAATCACATCTCAAGTTAAACTACACTTAGGATTTCGCCTAGACAAACATTCAGGTCAAGTTCTAGACTAATGGCACGGGACTTGGACTTGCAATTCAAATTATCACCACACAAGCTATGGGATTGCTAAAGAAACAGAGTCGGGGCCCCACAACGACCTTAGCTAATATTTGAGCAACACAATGGTCTCGAAAAACCACTTGATGATTATCGGCCAACACAAGAGTCTCAAGGTCACAACTTTCCCCATCCTATACACAACAATTTGTTTTTGACCATAGGATCAAAGGCAAATGTG
Source organism: Nicotiana undulata (assembly GCA_005239495.1). Taxonomy (NCBI): domain Eukaryota; kingdom Viridiplantae; phylum Streptophyta; class Magnoliopsida; order Solanales; family Solanaceae; genus Nicotiana; species Nicotiana undulata. The sequence goes on along the minus strand of ML257799.1, from coordinate 2,988 downwards.
TTAGGCCCAAGTGAAGCTTTGCTTGAGGCACCCTTACTCACTAGCTACTATTTACACGAAAAGTAAAAAAGAAAAACAGACTCAAACCCTTAAGAAGGTTGTCATGCCATCCATCATTGGGAAGAGCCACCCGGTTCACACAAGTTCCACCTTTGGAAAGAACCGTGGCATTAAGAAAACCATAGGTTTATTGCATGCACAAATTCAAAACAAGAAGCTACTAAAATAAAATAAGAAGCTATGAAAAGAAAAATGCGAAAAATATAAAATGCGGAAAATAGAATAAATATATACAAGAGGGGGATTAATCGAATATACATAAGGGGGAATGAATATATACATCAGAAAGTAACTTTATATACAGACCAACGAGAATACAAAAAGTAAACTAGAATTGTAAAATTATGTACATGCCAAAAGCAAGAAGAAAGCATAATAAAAAGGAAATAGTATCAAATATATACAATCATCCAAATAGGGCTACCCCCTCAAATGAAAGCTAGCATTGTCCTTAATGCTAACTAACCAAAAATAGCTCAAAAACAAAAAGGAGTAAAGAGAAACTCCCTATTGGCCCTCCGTCTGCATAGGATCCTGAGTCTGGGTCCCTGGGTCTGTGGACTTCTCGGGAACCTGTGACTGGATCCCGGTGACTTGAGTCTGCACTGGGACCTGTATCTCCACTGGGTCCTGGTCCTGTACTGGACCCTGGGGTTGACTAGAGGTACTTCCCTGCGGGTCCGCCAACTCAATGACAGCATCAACAGTGCGGGGCACCATCCTCTTCCGCTTTGGTGGCCTCTCTATTTCCTGCTCTGGCTCAGGCTGGGCTGTTGGGTCATGCAATAACATGTCCAAGGGTAGATGATCCGCCTTCATCTTCTCCACCTCCACCCTCACTTCTTCACTGACTCCTTGGAAGCACGAGTCTTTTTCAGTCTCTTTGTCTCCTTAGCCAGCTCCTTTAATACAGTACCATGAGAATCAACAGCAACCAGGATCAATTTCTGGTTCTCTAGGATTTTCTTCTGGTTTTCCAGAAGCTCCTTGAGAGTGTCTTCCACTGACTATGGGACCTGTGGCTGAGGAGGTGCAGACTGGGCTGCCACTGATGTAAAAAGTACAGACAGCTTGGAAGTAGCTTCCTGCATCCAGTTGTTGATACTGGCAAGTGTCTGGCTGAAACGGTGGGCAGTCAATGGGTATGTAACAGATGTGGGAATGGACGGGGCTGTAGAAGTGGAAGGTCCTGGAGAAATGTCCGGAGTGGATGAGGCAAGCTGAGTAGGAGCCACTGCTTCCACTGACTCTTCAGACTGGCCAGTAGAAATAGTGGATTTGCCCTTGTAGTTCTTGCTCTTAGGGTTTTCATCACCCTGTGTGCTATACCAGGAAAATGGGGATCTTGGATTTACCTTCACGTCAAACTTCCTCCCTTCTACCCCTTGATCCTCGAAATGCATAGTCAAGAAATTTGGGAAGGGGTAGGATCTATCATCTTCGTTCACCACCCGGGTAATTACCCTAGACATCACATTTTCGATGTTGATCGGGAACCCTGCCATGATCGAGGCCACTAATACAGCTCGGCTGAGAGGAAGAGAGTTTTCGTGAGTGGTGGTGTCTAGCCTGCTACACACAAACGTCTCCCACCTTTTTGCTTCAAAGTTTAGGGTTCTCCTCAGAATTTTCACTCTCGCTTGCAACCAATCTGGGGTGGTACTCGGGATTGCCAAATGCTCTGCTAACCATGGACGGGCATCCTCCCCAAAATTTAACTTCTCCAAGTACAGTGTCTCATCCTCCTCATCGAAGTCAAGGTACTCATTGATTGATTTCCTATCGAACAACACTGTCAGATTCCGCACCTTAGTCACTTTAGAGTCCTTTTTGACATAAGCAACATTGGTGTAGAGCTCCTTGACTAAGTGCTCATTGGCCTCCACCACTTGGAAATTGAAACAATATCAGCTTTTTCTTTCTTTGAACTGCTTCAGCACATTGGGGTTGTGAGGCCGGAGGTCCTTTGTGATGAATTTTCGTTCCGGTATCAGCTTCCTCTCGGGCCACCATTCTCGGAACTTGTGAAAAGGCTGGTTCACTTACAAACCTGTCCTGCCATGCTTCCGATTTCCTTGTTCTCTCTACTCCACCTACTTGGGGCTCACCCTCTCCTTCTTCTTCTGTGGAATGCTCACCGGATAGTGAAGTTGTCGGTGAGGTAGAATATTCATTGTCACTGGCCGCAGTTGAGCCCTCAGATGACTCAGAAGACCTCTGTGCTGATGCTTGGGCAAGAGGGGAGCTTGGAGGTGTATTTTTCAATCTGATTCTCTCCGGAAAGTCGGGGACATACTGTGGCACAGAATCTGAGTCAGATGCCTCCTGGGAGGGTGCATACTCACTTCTCGAATGGGAAGCTGCTCTATCCAAGCTTTAATTGTCTTTCTGGTCTCTTTGATACTTTTCCGGACTTGGGGAGTCAATTTGATCATCCTCTTTCCTCTACCCTGGGAGGACTCCCTTTTTCCGGGTTGTTTTCTACCAGCGCCTCTTGATTGAACCATTGTCTGCAAGTGGAATTCAATTTAAGTTTGTTAGTATCATAGCAGTAGATGAACCAGTGAAGAATAAGATTGCATGAAAGTGAAGGGGGACNACCTGCGGATCTTTGGTCGCAGGTGCGACTCCGCACCTGCGGAAGATTGATCGCCCTTGCGATATTAGCCTGGAAGCGCAAGACCTCGCACCTACGGAGTTTTTCTCGCACCTACGAGAGAAATCCGCTCCTGTGATTGTGCACCGGCGGGAATTTTCCGCTCCTGGCCGCAGGAGCGAATTTCGGGCATCAGATCTGGATAGAAGAGTAATTTCACATTTTCCCATCCCAATCCCTATATACTCGACCTAACAGCCATTTTTGGGGAATCTTGGCATATCTTTGGACATATCTTCAGCCTTGTAAATATATTTTGAGTAGAGAAGAAC